>JAODAL010049681.1:0-27994 GCA_025379985.1 Phyllomedusa bahiana | reverse complement strand
CCAGGGCCCCTTGAGGGCAGATTCCCAGGGGGCCCACGCCACAAGGGAGTACATAGAATTCAAAAACCCCTTGAAAATTAAAGAGAGCGGGGAAACCCAAAATGCTCTCTGTCCTTGGGATGTGCATACATTTGGGGACAAGGGATGGGGAAAGAAGGAAATATGCTCCCTTTCCCCAACGGGTGAACTCCTTTGTGCCATATCCCCCCTAAAAAACGGCACTGGGGTTTGATTCAGTTTCAAAGAACTACCCCCCCAAACCCGGCGCCCCTCATCTTGGCCCCCAAAAGCCTAGGGACAATCTCCCCTCAGTGATTTTAGAAGTTTATGGGAAAGTAGCATATAGGTGCCACCCCCCCCCAAAAGTGGATACCCCCTTTCCCGCCTTTCTGAAGCTAAAAAAAAAGGGGAAAGGGCTTTTGTCTTTGGGAAATTGGGGATAGGTTTTAAAATTTTTTTTTTCACGGGACTTTTTTTAATGGGCTACTGAGGGGGCACATCCCTTTTATCTGTTAGCTATTTGGGCCCTTTACGGGGTAGGGGTAAGTATTAAGACCCCTTTTAAAAATTTTTTTACTCTTTTTTCTTTTGCACCCCATTTGGGTAAAAACCCCAATAAGTTCTTTTTTTTGGTTTAATTAAGTAAAACTCTGACCTCCATCTTGAAAAAAAAAAAATAGAAATGTAGTTTTTTTTTCCCAAATTTTATGAAAAAAGGGAAAAAACTGAAATATCCCCATTGTCAAAGTTTTTCAGCCCCCTTTGTTAGTTTTGGGGTAGAAGCCCCCTTTTAGAGCTGTAGAGCATTGACCCTTTCTTGTAAAATAAATTGCTAAAAGTTTTTCACACCTGGATTTTTGGGGTTTTCCTCTCCCATTCTTCCTTTGCGATCCCTCATTTTAAATGGTGAACTTTTGGTGGAACCCATTTTCAAGTTTTCCCCAGAGATGCCAATTGGGTTTGGGGTCAGGGCTTGGCGGGGCCAGTCAAAAATTGGTCACGAGTTGTTTTTAAGGGAAATTCCCTGTTGCTTAGGGTCTTGTCTTTTTTGGAAGTTGACCCTTGGCCCGTCTGAGGTCCAGGGGGCACTCTGGAAGAATTTTTATTAGGATATTCTGTACTTGGCCGAAAATTATTTTTTCCTTCTTTTTGCAACCGTTACCCTGTCCCTGCAGCTGAAAAACACCCCTGTAGCATGGGGTTGCCACCATTCCATGTTTCACGTTGGGATTTTTTTTGGGCAGGTGTTTGAGCAGTCCCTGGTTTTTCCCACAAAAAACTGCTTAAAATTTAAAACCAAAAAGTTCAATCTTCGTCTCAGACCGAGAATTTATTTCTCATAGTCTGGAAAAATTTTAGGGGTTTTTTTTTTGCAAACTGTTGCGGGTTTCCCTTTTCGGCAATTTGCCATAAAAAACCCAACTGGTGGGGGGGCCTGCACGAATTTTGTTTTTGTGGAATTTTTCCCATATAAACTATTGCATTTTTGGGCTCGCCCATTTGATTTGGGGTTTTCTTTTACCTCTTCCCAAGGGCTCTTCTCCCATTTTTGCTTAGTTTGGCGGGATGGCCAGGTGAGGAAGATTTTTTGGTCCCCCCAAACTTCTTCCATTTTAGGTTAATAGAGGCCACTGTGCCCCTTGGGAAACCCTTGGGAGTCCCGCAAAAATTTTTTTTTGTAAACTGGGCCAGATCTGTGCCTTGCCCCAATCTCTACGTGGAAAACCCCTTTAAAGAAGCATTTTTTCCCTACCCTATCATACATAAAAAAACTTTGAGACTCTCGGTTCACAAAATTTTGTTTCAAAAGTTTTTTAAGCTCCCCACGATTTTCAACGTATCTAAAAATCGGGCAGTTCCTAGCTATCTTTACCTCTCAATCGACCCAAATCTGGCCTTCGTGGGTAAAACCGACCTCCATTATTCAGAGAAAAAAAAAATAAAAAACACCCAACCTGCAAGTGCCCTTCTTATGACAGCCTGGAGGGGTGGGGGGGGGACAAAAACCCAAATGGAAAACCCCTTCCTTCCCAAAATGGGTTTAAAAATTCAACGGTTAACCAAGTAAAAACGTATGTTTCTAAACACAAAAAACATTTCTGAAAAAACTTTATGCAAACCTGGGTGCCACGGGCAGGGTTTGGGCACAATGTAATTTTTACATTTTCAAACACAGACCGCCACCGGGGCCCAAAACTCCTGAAAAAAGGGGAAATTTTAAACTACGGGGAAAAATCCCTAAAAAAGGGTTTTTAGGCTATCTATCATCCCATAAAAAAAATTTTTTGGGGGACTCTCGGTTCACTTTTTTTGGGATCAAAAGATTTTTAAGGCTCCCCAAACGACTTTCAACGTGATCTCAAAATCGGGTTCCTTTCCCTTTTCTTTCCCTTCAATCAAAGGCCCATTGGCCTCCCCGGGGGAAAAACCCAAACCCCATTATTCAGAGAGAAAAAATTTTAAAAAACACCCAAACCTGCAAGCTGCCCTTCTTAGGGGACAGCCTGGTGAGAGTGGGCGGGGACAAAAACCCCAAAATGGAAGCACCCCTTCCTTCCTTATAGGAAAAAATCAATGTACACCAAGTATAACGTATGTTTCTGCACACAAAAACTTTTCGGGAAAAAACGTATGCAAACCTGGGTCCCAACTGGCAGGGCTCCCGGCACACTTTGAAAATTTAAACATGTACACACACGGGACCGCCGCTAGCGGAAAAAACCCCTTTGAAAAAAGGGGGAAAACCCAACTTTTGTGGAAATCCCAAAGGGAAGCTTTTTTGATATCATCATCCCATAAAAAATTTGGACTCTGGGTTCCATTTTTGTTTAAAAATTTTGTTTAAGTTGCCCAGGGATTTTTCAAACTGTGATCTCAAAATTTGGGCCGTCCTATGCTTTTTTCCTTTCCCTCTCAATCGGGGCCAACTGGCCTCTCGCTGGGTCAACCACCCCCCCTTTATTCAGAGAGAAAAAATAAAAAAAAAAAACCCCCAAACCCCCTGCAAGCTCCCCTTCTTATAAACAGCCTGTAAAGAGGTGGGCGGGGAAAGAAAACCCAAAATGGAAGCACCCCTTTCCTTTTCCCTTTGGGTTAAAATCAAAATTTTACCCAAGTTTTAACTTTATGTTTCTGCACACAAAAAACATTTCTGAAAAAAGATGAAAAAACCCTGGGGGCCACTGGGGGGGTTTGCGGCACACATGTAATTTACTTTTTCACCACGGGAACGCCCCCGGGGCGGCACACTCCTGAAAAAAGGGAAATACACTATGGGGAAAATTCCCTAAAAAAGGGCTTTAGGGCTATCTATCATACATGAAAAAACTTTGAGACTCTCGGTTCACATTTTTGATCAAAAGATTTTTTAAGGGGCCCACGGATTTTTCAAGGGTGATTAAAAAATCGGGCCCTTTTCCTTTGCTATTTTTTACCTTTTCAATCGACCCAATTTCTGGCCCTTCGCGGGGTAAAAACCGACCTCCTTTTTTTCAGAGAGAAAAAAAAAAAAACCCCCCAACCTGCAAGCTCCCCTTTTTTAGGGAACCCTTTGTGAGAGTGGGGGGGACAGAAACCCAAAGGGGAAGCACCCCCTTCCTTCCCAAAAAGGGTTTTTAAAATTTCAATGTACCCCCAAAAGTATAAGGGTTTTGTTTCTGCACACAAAAAACATTTCTAAAAAAGGGATGAAAACCCCTGGGTCCCACAGGCGGGGCTGCGGCACAATGAAATTTAAAACATGTTACCACACGGGAAGGGCCCCCAGCGGCCCCCCCACTCCTGCAAGAAGGGAAATTACCTACGTGGAAAACCCCTTAAAGAAGCTTTTTGCTATCTATCTTACATGAAAAAAATTTGGGAAGACTCTGGGTTTTAATATTTGATAAAATTTTTGTTTAAGTGCCCACGCCCTTAAAAAACGTGATCTCAAAATCGGGCGGGCCCTTTGCTATCTTTCCCTTTCCTCAATCGACCCAATCTGGCCTCCCCGCGGGGGTTCAACTGACTCCTTTTCGAGAGAAAAAATAAAAAAAAACCCAACCTGAAAAGTGCCCTTCTTTTGACAGCCTTTGTGAGGTGGGCGGGGACAAAAACCCCCAAAAGGGAAAGAACCCCTTCCTTCCCAAAAAGGTTTAAAAATTTCAAGGGAACACCCAAGTAAAACGTATGTTTCTGACAAAAAAAAACATTTTTGAAAAACGTATGCAAACCTGGGTGCCACTGGCGGGTTTGGGGCACACATGAATTAAATGAAACCAACAGCCCGCCGCCAGGGGGCACACTCCTACCAAAAAGGGCTTTTAACACAAAGGTAAAAAAATCCCAAAAGAGAATTTATGTATTTTATCTTTTACAGGGAAAAAAACTTTGAGACTTTCGGTTCACAAATTTTGTTTAAAAAAGTTGTTTAAGTTCCCCCGATTTTAAAAATTGGATTCAAAATGGGCAGTCCTTTGCTTCTTTACCTTTTAAAATCGAGCCAATTGGCCTCTCGTGGGCTCCAACCCTCCTTTTATTCAGAGAGAAAAAATAAAAAACCCCCAAACCCTGCAAGCTCCCCTTCTTATGACGGGCCTGGGGAGAGTGGGCGGGGGACAAAAAAACCCAAAAGGGAAAGCCCTCTTCCTTCCCATATAGGTTAAAATAAATGAACCCCCCCCAGATTTAACCCCCCCCCCCGTAGTTTCTGCACACAAAAAAATTTTAAAAAAACGTAGGGAAACCTTTGGGTGCCACTGGCGGGGCTGGGGCCCCCAAAATGAAATTTTTCATTTAAACACAAGACCGCCGCAGGGGGCCACTCCTGCAAAAAGGGGGAAATTACCCTACGTGGAAATCCCTAAAAAAGCATTTTTGCTTTCTTTCATACTTTAAAAAAACTTTGGGGACTCTGGGTTCACTTTTTTTGGGACCCAAAAGTTTGTTTAAGTCCCCAAACGCCCTTTCAACGTGATTAAAAAATCGGGCAGTCCCTATGCTACTTTTACCTCTAATCGAGCCTTTTTGGGCCCCCCGCGGGGTAAAACCGACCCTCCTTTAATTCAAAAGAGAAAAAATAAAAAACCCCCAAACCTGCAAGTGCCCTTCTTAGGGACGCCTGTGAGAGTGGGCGGGGGCCCAAAAACCCCAAAATGGAACCCACCCTTCCTTCCCTTATGGGGTTTAAAATCTTTGGGAAAACCAAGTATAAGTTATGTTTCTGCACAAAAAAAAACATTTCTAAAAAAAAGTATGCAAAACCGGGGGGCCCACTGGCGGGGCCTGGGGCACACATGTAATTTTTCATTTTAAACACACAGCCCGCCCCGCGGACCATTGCAAAAAGGGAAAATTACACTACGTGGAAAACCCCTTAAGGAAAAAATTTTATGCTATCTATCATACATAAAAAAACTTTGAGACTCTCGGTTCCCCTTATTTTGATAAAAAGATGTTTAAGCTCCCCAGGGACTTTAAACGTTATCTAAAAATGGGGCAGTACTACGCTATTTTTACCTCTCAATCGAGCCAATCTGGCCTCTCGCTGGGTCAAACAAACTCCTTATTCAGGAGAAAAAAAAAAAACCCACCCAACCTGCAAGCTCCCCTTTTTTAAAACCCTGTGGAGGGGGGGCGGGGACAGAAACCCAAAATGGAAGCCCCCCCCTTCCTTCCCTTATAGGTTAAAAAATAAATGTACCCCAAAGTATAACGTATGTTTCTGAAACCAAAAAATTTCTAAAAAAAACGTTTTGGAAAATCTGGGTGCCCTGGGGGGGCTGCGGCACACTTGTAATTTCCCATGTACACACACAGGACCGCCGCCAGCGGCACCCCTCCGGCAAAAAGGGCAATACACTAGTGGAAAACCTAAAAAAGAAATTTATGTTATTTTTTCATAAAAATAAAAAAATTTTTGAGACTCTGGGGTTCCCTTATTTTGATCAAAAGTTTGTTTAAGCTCCCCACGACTTTTAAAAGTGATCTCAAAATTTTTTTTTTTTTTTCTCTTAATTAATGGGGGGTCGGTTGGTTCTCGCGAGGGGCCCGGGATTGGCTGGGATTGGGGAGGGAAAAGATAGCATAGGACTGCCCGTTTTTTTGAAAAAATTAATTAAAAAGGGGGTGGGCAGTTTAAAACATCTTTTGATAAAAAAATTGTAAACCCGGGGAGTTCTAAAGTTTTTTCATGTATGATAAAAATAGCTTAAATGTTTTCTTTTGGGATTTCCCCCCAAACGTATTGTATTCCCCTTTTTTCCCGGGAGTTTTTCCGCGGGGGCGGCGGGTTTGTGGTGTTTTTTGTTAATTACATGTGTCCCGCAGCCCTCCCCGTGGCCCCCAGGTTTTTTTTACGTTTTTTTAAAGGAAATGTTTTTGTGGGGCAGAAAAATAGGTTTTTTTGGGGTCCCATTGTTTAAAAACCCTATATGGGAAAAGGGGGTTGCTTCCATTTTTGGGTTTCTGTCCCCCGCCCCCCTTCCGGGACTTCATTAAGAAGGGAAGCTTGAGGTTGGGTGTTTTTTATTTTTTTTCTCTCTGAAAAAAAAAATGGAGGTCGGTTGACCCCGCAAGAGGCCCGATTGGCTCGAAATTGGGGAGGTAAAGATAGTTTGGACTGCCGATTTTGAGATCACGGGGGAAAGTCCCTGGGGTGGGTAAAAAATTTTTTGATCAAAATTGTGAACCGGAGTCTCAAAATTTTTTCTTTTTCCCCCAAATTTTGTTTTCTGAGTCCTTGGGCAGTTCCATAGACCTCATAATTCTCTGCATGCACTGTGGCTGGGGGTTTTTATATAGACAGGTTTTTTGTTCTTTTTCCCAATCAAAAACCAATCAGTTTAATTAAAAAACAGGAGGGGGTACAAAGAAGGGAAAATACAACCTTTCAAGGAGGATCAGAAGAAAGTGGACAGGATGTGAGTTAAATATGGTTTTCACAGCAAAAAGGGTTTGAAAACTTATGACCATGTGATTTTCAGTTTTTTTTTTAAATAAAAATAGCAAAATATTCCCACATTTCTGTTTTTTTTCTTTCAAGATGGGTGGGTTTCCAAATTTACATTAATGGGAAAAAAAAAAGTGAAAAATTTTAAAGGGGTCGGGCGACCCTTTTTAAAAATTTGGGCCCTTTTGGATCCAACTTTATTTTTTCCAATGGGAAGAGGGTCTGAATACTTTCCATACCCACTGTACCTACCTGTCTATTGGGGACATCTATCTGACTACTGAAGGGACCTATATACCTACCTACTAGGGGGCCCCCCTTTAAAGATAACACCATTTTTAAAAATTGTCTATTAGGAAACCTTTTAAACTTCCCCAATTTTCAGGGGGGAAACCATAATTCTAATTTTTTTGGGGGCACCTATGTAAACCCACCCACCTTTCTCGGGAAACTATTTATCTTCCTAAAGAGTGTACCTTTATATCTACCTACTGGGGGAACCTATCTGCATACTTAGGGGATCTATTTTTACCCACTAAAAAGAGGGGAAACCTTTTTTTCCTAAACCCCTAAGATCCCCTATATATAAACTGAGGGAAGTGATATAAATGTTTTTCCTACTTGTTTTTTTTTATAGACCTACTGGGGGGCCCCTTTTTTACCTTCCAAAAATTTAGGCCACCTTTTAAAAATTTCTAACCCAATTTGGGGGGTCTATATACCTACCTAAAAATGAGGGTGTAAATTCTGATGGCATTTTATACCCACCCCCTACTGGGGGCCTTTAACTGTTCCTTTCCTAATGGGAGGCCCCCCTAAGCAGCTTTTATAAAAGGGGGATCTATATAACCCAATAAAATGGGGGTTATATCCGACCCCTTTTTTAAAGGGGAAATTATATTACCTACCTATTATTTTTCCCTATGTAATGGGTGCCCTTTTTAAGTACCTTTAGGGATTTTATATAAACCCTTCCCGTCTTAAAAAGGGGTTTTTAATTGGAAAAATGGGCGATTCCCAATCCCCCACAGCAGGCACCAAGATTTACTATGATAAGAAAGTTTGGTTTTTCCCGCTATGGGGGGGGGTGTCCCCTTCAGCTTTCCGGGGGCACTGCTCCTTTTTCCCCCAGGTTTCAAAGCTTTTTCCTTTAAAAGGAAAAATTGGGGAATTTAGGTGTTGCACAAGGGTTTTCTGGGCCCTTGATTAAGGGTAAACGATTCTATATTTGTGTGTCGTGTTTCTGTTTTTTTTTTTTTAAAAAATTTGTTTTTATTAATAATTTAAATTTTGAAAACCAATTGTAAACAGGGGGTGACCAAAACTTTTAGGCATGGCAAAAAGATGATAATTTCAGATAATAGACAAAACCGGTAGGATTAAATTTTGGTTTTAAGGCAAAAAGACAATGACATAAGAAATTAATGAAGAGTTTATGTAATTTAAAGGGGAAAACCCAAAAAAGGGGGGAAAGGTCAATTTCAACATTCTTAAAAAACAAGTAAACGCAAATTTTTCGGGAAAGAGAAAACAGGTGTATACATAAGAAATATGTATAACCCTTTACAATAATGGCCTATATATTAGAAAAAGTAGATATGAAGGCAGAGAGTGCTCGTGAGAGCTCGTAGGCCTCGATACCATGAGTATCTAGTAATAAACAGTTCTTAAATAACATTACCATGTATCGATTAGGCTACTCTATTGTTTGAGTTAAAAGGATCAATTCCCAATAGAGTGGAAAAAAACTTAAGAAGAAATTCAGGGCGCCCCCATAGTGAAACACCCTGGGTTTTTTATAAGTTGACAGTAGGGGTATTGCTCCCCTTTCGGGGGCGGACTAAATTCCCTACAGCCCGAATAAAACACTTCCAAAAAGGGCTAGGGGAGGAAAAACTGCGTTGGGGGAGGTTTTCCCAACCCCTTCGGGCGTCCCCGTGGCTCTTTGCGGTTTCCCCCGTGGTTTTAGCGAAAGGGAAGTAAAGTTTTTTTTGAAGATGAAAAGAAAGTGTTAAGAAAATGATCCTGCTTAAACCCGGGGGCCACGCTCTTTAGGGGAAAATCCAACCGGAGGGGCGGAAATTAAAGGGTTTTTTATTTCAAAAAAGTGATCGTTTTTGCAGGTACACAAAAAAATGCTTCTGAGACAAATTAAAAAAAGGGAAAAATTACCATTCTTATAATCCTTCAAATTTAGAACGAGGCGGAGGGCTGTGAAAAAATAGCTTAAAAACCTCCCTTTCCAATATTCCAATTTACTTTTCTTTTCAAATTTTGATACAGACTTTTGTTTTTTTTGGACAATATAATTTTAATAAAATACATTGTTACAATTTAAAAAATTTTTAAAAAATTTATATTTATGATAAATAAAAATTTAAAATTTACTCATTTTATATTCCTAGAATTTAAAAAAATCTACATATTTTTAAAAACATATGTAAAAGAATTTTTAAAATAAGAAAATAAAATAACAGACCCCCCAAAATATAAAAAAAACACAATAATCTCTCAAAAAATTAGCAAAAAAACCATAAAACACTCAGTGGTTTTCCCGTAAATCATTGAGGCCCTGGGGTTTTTGTGTATTTTAAAAAGGGAAGATCCGTTTATTTCTCTTTGATTTCCCAGTTTTTTTTGCCTATCTCTTGTTCCAAAACCCTATGGGTTCAATTGGGGTTTTATGCTAAATTTTGGTCCAACCCGGGGTTTTGTGGATATCAATTTTAAGTGTCAATGGGGGGGACTATACAAATTAAATTCTGATGTTTTACCCTTAAATTTATGATTAATAGGCCCCTAACAACTTCATCGAGGGTTTCCCTTTCCCCCGTTTCTGGACTCTGCAAAAAAAAAGTAATTTAAAGTAAAAATTTCAAACGAAATGATAAAATAATTAAATATATTTACTGGAAAAAATTTTTTTAAACTTGATAGGCTAACCTGTGCCACTTTGTTTGTAATTTACATTATTACTTGTTTTTGCGGAGTCCGGGATCGTTTCTGAACACTTTCTGTGTTCATCTTCAACATATACAAGAAGGAAGAGGAGGTGTTCTGCCATGAACCTTGGTTTCAACTACAGGGTGGGCCATTTATATAGATACACATAAATAAAATGGGAATGGTTGGTGATATCAACTTCCTGTTTGTGGCACATTAGTATATTGGATGGGGAAAACTTTTCAAGATGGGTGTTGACCATGGCGACTATTTTGAAGTTGGCCATTTTTGATCCAATGGGAAGAGGGTCATGTAACACATCAAACTTATTGAGAATTTAACAAGAAAAACAATGGTGTGCTTTTTTCAAAGCTAAAATTTTATGGGTTTTAACAAATTGTGTATTGTCAGCAAGTATATCATAGAACATTCTTTTTTGAGACTATAAATGGTTGTTAAAAATTGTAGAGCTGGAGATAAGATTGTACAATTAAGAAAATTTGGGTTTTCCCAAAGGATTTGTGCATTTTAAGGTAAGTAAAATAATCTGTATCAGAGAGATACAAAGGTCTTGAAGAACCCGGGGCAGGATGAATGGACCCCTATTATATTTGAAAAGAGCAGAATAGCTTTGGTGTCCCAGGCGTTAATAGAAAAGTTCAGAATATTTTTGGTTGGGGTTGGCATGGATAGAGTTGTTGTGGGGATTTGGGATAACAGTGGGGATCTAGTTTATGCCGACATTTAAGCAAAAAGTCAATGGTTGGAGGAATTAGGAGTTCTAAATGTGATTTGGAGAAAGTAGCCAGGGCTTTAAGGATTGTAAGCCTATCATCTGAGCTTCCATTAAAGCACAAGTTTTTTTCCTGTGTGTGACTCCACCAGTGTGTGATTTGCTCAAGGTTTACAGCAAAATGGTAAATTTGAATTTTGAAGCCACCCCCTTTTTAAGTAGCTTACATCATTAAGATTTAGAAAGTCTAGGTCTTTTATGCTTCCAGATGAATTTATTTAATTTGGATTGGAGGAGCCTGAAGTTGAATTAGGGATAGGAATTGGAAGAGTGTGCAGCAAGTAAAAGATTTTTGGGAGTATGTTTTTATTTTATAATCGGCCCCCTAACCCTGACTGGTAATTTTTTTAATTTTTTAAGCCCTTTCTAAAAGAAAAAAAATAAGGAGTGGTTGGGGAGGGGAAGTGGACTCTAACACTTTCTGAGTTGTATGCCTAGATATTGGACAGCTGAGTTGGACTATTGAAATGTAATTGCCAGATTGGAGTCGGGAAGGAATTTTTTCCCCAAATGAGGCACTTGGCTTTTTCCAAAGGTTTTTTTTTTTCTTCCCCGGATTAACACTTTGCCAAAGGTGAACTGGTGGAGTCACAATGTTAATTATTGCACTCTGTGTTTCTGTGCATGGACATCTTGTCTTTTTTTCGGCCTGACAAACTATGTAACAACTATGTAACTATGTAATGGTAGATTAAAACAAGAATCTCTGATTTTGAATGATTGCCTATTAAATATGAGAAAATTCTTCTGGGAATAGTGAGAAGTGCGGCAAGGGTTTTTACAATTTTGGAAAAGGGTCAATAAAATGTTTTCAGCAAACGGGTTTTTTGGGTTGTATGTTTTTAAAACCTTTTTTTTAAATTTGCCAAATATCTCGGGGTTTGAGATTAATTTTTCCCCCCAATAGCCCTTTAGGGCAAAAAAATTAGACGAGACAGAGGGCACCCCTGTCTGATACAATTCTTTTCCCAAAAAAAATTTTGGGAAAAGGGTATCCTTTGACTTTTGTAAAAGATACAGTATTTTAAAGTTTTTAATTGAGAGGGGATGGGGACTGGAAAAAACCAAATTTTTTTAAAGAGTAGAAAAAAAAAAAAATTCCCTTTTTAAATGGGGGTCAAAATACCTCTTCCACATTGAGGGGAAAAAAAAGTATGAAGGCACTTTTCCCCCATTTCCTTTTTCCCCCAATTGGGCCTTACCTCTAAACAAACCAATTTGTTTTGGTGGGAATTTAGTGAAGGCAGAACTTTAAAAGGTTTGTCTTACTTTGTGAAATCCTTTTCGCTGGCCGCTCACAGCTCACTGTGATCCAGCCATACATGTGAAAAAGGAGGATGGTGCTTGCCCGTGTCCTCCTCTTTACATTATAGGAGGTTTTAAAGTATAGTGACGCCAACACCCGGTATATTCCAAAAAATTAAAATTTAAAATTTAAAGGGGGAGAACGTTGCTAGCGCCCCCCTCCCTCATTTTATATTTATGGCCCCCTTTTTCCCGTGAAACTGCAAACAAAACAGCGAGAAGGATTTTTTAAAGGAAGGGCAATCCCCAAGCCCGACTTCCAAAAAGCCAGTTTTGCCCCTGGGCCCCATTTTTAAAAATCTGACATGGGTCAAATTTTTTTTTTTTTGGGGAATAATTTTTGATCTTTTTCCCATCCATGGACAAAAGAAAGTTTTTGACCCCTTTGGGCGCATGTTTTGAAAAATTTGGGTTTTTTTAACAAAGGGGAAATTTCATGCGCTAACATTTTTGTAGAATTTCACCCGATTTATGAACCCCCTCTATTGGGGTGATAAATAGGGGAATTTTAGCGCTAGGGGACCTTTGAAAAAGGGTTTTTACCTGTTCCAAATGTATTGAGTCTAGAAAATTGGGATTGCAAAGCTTTAAAACTGTAGGTTTCCTATGGTTTTAGGCTCCCGGGTCCGTAGCACCCCAGTTTGGGCACATTAAAAAAGGGAAATGGAGTGGGTTTTGGAAAATTTAAAAATTTTATGAATGGGGCTGGCCCGTTAAACGGGGTGTAAAAGAGCCCAGATAACTGGCCAGCCCTATCATACATGTGCCCCTTTTGCTTTAGGTTAGGTTTGAAAACTTTTGGTCCATTTCCCAAAGCTTGTTTTTTTGTGGGAAAAAAGTAAAAAATATAAAAAATATCGCCCAAAATTTTTAAAAATTTTTCCATTTTAAAGGTTTAAAAAAGTCTGCTTTTAAAAAAATAGTTATTCCAAACCCAAATTTGGTTTTCCGCTTTGCCCTCTTTCCTTTTGTATGTAGGTTGGATATTTTTTTAAATGTCTTTTTATTTTTTAAAAATATTTGGGGGCTAGAAATTGGGTTAAAATTTTTTCACATTTTTTTAAAAAAAATTTGCAAGTTTTTTTTTTTTTAGGGTTTAGTTTAAATTTTTTGAAATAGCTTTGAGGGGCCCGTATGTGGGCCCCAAAAAATGGGCTCCATCTAAAAAAAAAAACACCCCTTTAAAATGTTCAAAAAACTCTTTTTTTGCGATTTTCAATTTTTGTAATTTTTCCCTGGAAAACGAAGATAATAATAAGGAAATGGCAATTCAAGATCAATTCCCCCTATTCTGCTGTTTTTAGATGTATCCCACATGTAGCCCTAGTGCACAAAAATTTATTCAAACCCCATGATTTGCCTAATTTAAAAACTTCCTTAAAAGCTTTGCAAAATTTTTTCTTTTATTTAAAAAAATTTTTGACCCTTTTTTTTCCCCTTTTTAAAAATTATTGTGGGGTTTCCTATTATGTCAGTTTAATATATATATTACTAACTTTGATTACTGGATAGCCCAAGCGCCATGTTTTTTGGTCTGTACTCACCCTGATTGTTTCTTCTGGGTTTAAGTAAATGATGTAAATTATAGGAATATACATGAAAATGATGATCCAGGAAAGGCAAAAAGCTGTGACTAACCTTTATTAGAAAAAATAGATGGTGCAGAGGGTTCATCATTTTCATGTATATGCCTACATTGTGTCCTGCGACTGTGGACCGGGATCCGTGCAATGTTGAGCATTTATGACTACCCAGGCGGGGAAGACCAGGTGTTACTGTAGCGGCAATTAAGATGAGCTCCGTTTGGCATTTGCCACTTCTTAGCAGATGTAAATTATATACAGTTTTTTTATGATTCATTACTTTTACACAATAGAAATGCGTTTATAAAAAATTGCATTTTTATATCATCTTAGTCTGATTGCCATGACTTTTTTTTATTTTTCTGTATATGGAGATGATTAAGGGTTTGTTTTTTTTTGTTTTTTTTTTTCAGCAAGAAAGATAAGGTTTATTGAAATTGAAAAGTTACAACATACAGAAATACATTTGGTAATAGTATTAAAATTAAATGAGAAGAAGGTAGCATAAAATTAGAACAGAAAATATAAACAATTAACAACTGGTCATCTATCACAGTTTGGTATTCCAAATTAACGGAGAATGCATATGAACATAGAAAATAGTATCAGCCCATATAACACATCTAACCTAAAATTGTGGAGTCCAGGAAAGTGTCCAGTTATTCTAGAAAATGAACCAAATCTATCCACGGTAACCAATTCTTTTTAATATTCGCTACTTTGTGTGGAGGAACAATAAGGCTAGTTTCACACTTGTATTGGATATTTACTCTATTGATTACTTCCTTTAATGAAGGGGTGGAAGTTTTTTTCCAGTTAGCCGCTATTGTGTATCTGGTGGTGACTAAAATGTGGAACAGCACAGTATGAAAGAGGTTGGGGAAATCGCTCAAAGTTAAATCCAGAAGTGCTATCTCAGGGGAAAGGGTAAATGGGATGTGCAGTATATCCTGCAGCAGTTTCTCCATCTTACTCCAAAAAGGGATAACAATTGGGCAAGACCACCACATAAAAGAACCTTTATGAGTACACTGTCTCCAACATAAATGTGAGTACCCAGGGATAGTATGTGCCAGTAAAGTTGGGGTTAAATACCAACGGAGAAGAATTTTTCTCGATAACTCCATTTTAATTTGCACAGTTGGAGTGTTTGAGTGGTATCTTAGCCGCTTCTAGCCAAGCAGTTATGGAGAAGTTTTGACCTAATGTTTTTTCCCATCTCATAACATAGTCTGGTTTAGTAGATAATTCGTTATCAAATAGTGTTTGGTACGCTACCGATAAACACTTAGTTTCTTCTGTTTTGCTCCAAAGTAAGGTGTGTAGTGGGGTAGTTAAATTGGAAGTTAGCGGCCAAGTGCAGGACTGCACCGCATGTCTAATCTGTAAAAAAACAAAAAATTGGTTTCGTGGAATAGGGAAACATTTACGGAGGTCTTCAAAGGAGGTGAAGTGGTTCTCCTGAAAAAGATCTCTTATTGTAGTAATCCCTATGTCCATCCAAGATTTAATGGGAATGTTTGGCGCTAAGTAGTAGAATATTGAGAGTGGACACTTCATTATAGGTACTGATGCTTTCTTTTTTTGTACTATAAATTTATCCCATGCTTTCACTGCGTGCGACATGGTCCAAAGCTCAAATAAGGGAGGTTTGAACCCACACAACATTGCCAGCAGGCAGTCTTTAAAAGTACCCCTACTAGTCATGGAATTTTCGAGGCAAAGCCAATGCTGAAAGTGAGGAGAGTGCCAATGTAATCGTAGGGGTTCCAGCACCGAAGCAACATTATATTGATAAAGATATGGCACCGATAGGCCACCCTGTTTATTTCTTCTATAGAGGTGCTGCCTTTGAATTCTGGGTTTTCTAGAATTCCAAATAAACTTCAATATTAGTGTCACGGGTGGGCCCGCGACCCCCATCCCGGGTTGCGGGCACACCCGTGGTCCCCGCACGAGCGGCACCGGGGCCGCCCCCCCATGTCGGGCGGGTGGGCACGCTCCCCCGGCCGGGCCACCTTCTTACTTCCCCGGGGCCCGCGCTCCTTGTCTCTGCTCCAGCCTCCCGGGCCCGCGCGCGTTCCCGACATCAAAGGGGCGCGTGCGCGCCGGCTCTGTGAAATTTAAAGGGCCAGTGCACCGGTAATTGGCTATTGCCGGTCACTGCCCTTATTTTACCTTGCCCCTTCCTGGGGCTGTTGCCGGATCTTTAGTCCCCAATTTAGCCTACTAAGAAAGCGTTCCAAACCTTGTTCTGACTTACCGTGTACCGTCCCATTAGCTTCCGTTCCTCGACCCGACCATTGCCGCCTGTCCTGACCTACTGCCTTGTCCACGACCACAAACCATTGCCGCCGCCCTGACCTTCTGCCTGTCCCCGACTACGAGCCTGCCTGACGATCCTGCACCACGTATACTTTGGCTGCCACCGAAAAGCAAGTCAGCGGGGGGAAAACGACCTTGGTAGACTCCCCCCGCAGCAAGTCCATCCCGCTTTGCGGGGGCTTCTGGTGAAAACTGGGACCTACTTAGATTCCGTTCCCTTGGCGGGGGCTTACGCCATCGCTTGCGGCGGTCCAGTGGATCCACTTCTACGTCTAAGTACGTGACAGTAAGATCCGGCCATGGATCCCGCCAAGTTGCCTCTGCTGTCCGACGCTGACCTCACCGCCAGTGTGGCCCAGCAGTCGCAACAGATCGCTCAGCAAGCCCAGCAACCCTCAGCCATTTTCCCGCCATGATGCAGCATTTCCCTGGCCGCCCAGCAGCAGCAACCCCTCCCGCTGCCCCTCCCGGTACCGGCTCCAAACCGCTGGTCCACGGCTCCGTCTGTCTTGCCGTCCAAGTTCGATGGGACTCCAAGGCCTGCAGGGGCTTTATCACCCAATGTTCCCTGCATATCGAATTAATGGGCAACCAATTTTCCCTACCGAACGTCTAAGGTGGCGTTCGTGCTCAGCCTTCTCTCCGGGAAAGCCCGGGCCCTGGGCTACCCCCCCTCTGGGACGGGGGACGATCGGTCACAGCCAACCTGGCTACCTTCCTCACCGAGTTCAGGAGTGTATTCGAGGAACCGGCCCGGGCTTCATCTGCCGAGACCGCCTTGCAAAAACCTGCGCCCCAAAGGGGATTCTTCCGTAGGCGCTATGCCGTACGTTTCCGCACGTTGGCTTCCGATTTTATCTTGGAATGAAGCGGCGTTGACTGCCACCTTCAAGAAGGGCCTCTCTAGCCGCGCCCAGGATGCCCTATCTGCCCGGGATCTCCCGTCTTCCTTGGTGACCTTATCTCCCTGGCCACTCGGTTTGGGAAAAATCCGTTTCTCGGAAACGCCAGGAGGAACTCCGGCAGGAACGGGAAACAGGCTAACCCGCCGTCTCCCTCGTCTGGCCCCCAGTATTTCAAAGGCCGCCTCAGTTGCCCTCTTCACCTGCCGCCGAGGAAGCCATGGAAGTGGATAGAGCCCACCTTTTCTAAACGAGCTAACCAGAAGACGTTGGGGAGAATCTTTGTCTGAACTGCGGCAGTACAGACCATTTCTGCAGATCCTGCCCACTGCGCCCTCAGCGTCCGGGAAACGGGCGCACCTAGGGTACGTAGGCGAGGCATCCCTGTCCATGCCCGTGATCGTCGGCACTGGGCCTGGTTCCCAGTTTCACGCTACTGCCTTTCCTGGACTCTGGGTCTGCGGGAAAATTTCTTGGACGCTGCCTGGTGTCCCGCATAAGCTACCCTGTGATCCTCCTGGAGAAGGCCCTCACATTTCCTCTGTCAGTGGTGAGATTCCTCAAGGATCCATTCGGTTCCGGACTGAGCCTCTGGTCCCTACAAGTAGGGGTACTGCACAAGGAAGACTTGCGTTCTACATACACCCCGTTCCTCCTCTTTAAATTTCTCCTGGGTCTCCCGTGGCTGCACCGCCCTGCTCCCGTGCTCGACTGGCAGACAGGCGAAGTCCTGAGTTGGGGTTCGGAGTGTCAGTCTCGCTGTTTGGTGGCACCTCGCCCGGTGCTTACCGCTTCTCCTGGGTCGTCTAAGTCGCTGACGGGCCTTCCCGCACCATACCAAGCCTTCGCAGACGTCTTCTTCTGAGAAAGAAAGCTGAACGTTGCCACCCCCATCGCCCATAGGGACTGCCTATTGATCTGGTGCCCGGGACGTCTCCTCACGTGGCAGGGTTTACCCCCTGTCGGTTACCTGAGACCTTGGCTATGTCTACATATATCAAGGAGAATCTCCAGAAGGGGTTTCTCCGCAAGTCCCCCTCTCCAGCTGGAGCCGGGTTCTTTTTCGTGGCTAAGAAGGCGGTACTCTACGTCCTTGCATAGAAATCGAGGCCTCAATAAGTTTCACGGTAAAAGAACGCTATCCTCGCCCCTGATCACGGAGCTTTTGACCGGCTACGAGGTGCCGATTTTACTAAACTGGACCTGCGAGGGGCCTATACCTCATACGGATATGAGGGCGATGAATGGAAGCCCGCTTTCAACACCCCAACGGGCATTTCGAGTATCTGGTCATGCCCTTCGGGCTCTGCAATCCCCCCGGCCATCTACCAAGAATTCGTTAATGAAATCTTCCTGGACCTCCTGTACACGTGCGTGGTTGTGTATCTAGACAACATTCTGGTGTACTCCCCCGACCTTGAGTCCCATCAAGTTCATGTACGACAAGTCCCCAGAACGTCTAAGGGCCAACCGCCTTTATCCAAACTTGAGAAATGCCAGTTTCATCACAGAGTCTACCAAATTTCCCCGGCTACATCATTTCCCACAAGGGCCTGCGATGGACCCCACTAAGTTGTCCGCGTCCTTCAGTGGCCGCGCCCCGTGGGGCTCCGAGCCATACAAAGATTCCTGGGGTTCGCCAACTACTATATGCATTTATACCCCATTTCTCCTCGCTGGCATCTCCCATAGTGGCTTGACCAAGAAGAACGCCAATCCAAAGCTCTGGCCACCAGCGGCAGAGGAAGCCTTCTTAAGTTAAAGTCTGCCTTCGCCTCTGCGCCGGTACTCTCCGGCCAGATACAGAACAACCATTTTTCCTCGAAGTCGACGCCTCCTCGGTGGGGGCCGGGGCCGACTTCTCCCCGACAGGACCCAAAGGCAAGACCCTCACTTGCGGTTTTTTTTCTAAAAGTTTTTCCTCTGCTGAAAGAAATTACTCTATCGGCAACCGGGAATTTACTGGCCATCAAGCTGGCTCTGGAAGAGTGGCTGGTATCTCTTGGAGGGGGCTCGTCACCCAGTCAGCATTTATAAACCCACCATAAAAACCTGCTATATCTTCAGACGGCTCAACGCTTAAACCACACCCGGCTGTTGGTCTCTCTTCTTTTCCCGGTTTAATTTTCTATTCATTTTCGCCCTGCGGAACGAAATTCAAGGCCGATGCTCTCTCCCCTCCCGCTTACGGATGTGACTGGGGACGAGTCCACCCCACAGCACATTACTCTCCAGAACGGCTCTTCTCTGCCGCCCGGTAGACCTACAACGCATTCCCCCCGGCAAGACATACGTTCGTCCCAGCTCTCCGGATGATATTGTTTGGGGGTCATTGCTCCCGTTATGGCGGTCACCCAGGGGTGCAGAGGTCCTGTTCCCTCATCTCTCGTTCTACTGGTGGCCGGGGGCCCAGCCCAGGAGTTCGTGGAGTCCTGCGCTTCCTGTGCCAGGAACAAGGGCTCCTCGTTCCAAACCGGCAGGTCTGCCTCCTTCCTCTACCTATACCTAGCGTCCTTGGACACATGTGGCCATGGATTTTATCACGGATCTCCCTCCTTCCTCTGGCAACACCGTGATTTGGGTGGTGACAGATCGGTTTTCTAAAATGTCCCATTTCACTCCTCTGCCAGGCCTGCCCTCAGCCCCACGCCTTGCCAGTTTATTTTTTCTACATATTTTTTGGCTGCATGAGCTTCCTCGGCACATAGTGTCGGCGCGGGGCGTTCAATTTGTCTCCAGATTCTGGCGCTCCCTCTGCAACCAACTGCAAATGAAATTGGACTTTTCTTCAGCCTACCACCCCCAGTCCAATGGGCACTTTGTCTCCGCGCGCCAGGATGATTGGTCCAGCCTGTTGCCCTGGGCCGAGTTCTCCTATAACTCATTGGACTCGGAGTCCTGCCGGAGCTGCTCCTTTACTTTTTATTGCTAGGGCGACCATCCCCGCCACCCCTCCCCCCCTTTCTGTGCCCCCGAGGTCCCTGCAGTTGCAGGAGCTGGTCCAGGACCTGACAGCTATCTGGAAGCAGACGCCCAATCTCTACTCCAGGCTTCCGCCGCACAAGCACAAAACCGACAAAAAGCGAAGACCTCCGCCAAAACCCTTTTCGCCAGGTGACAAGGTGTGGTTTGTCGGCTAAATATATACGTTCCAAGGTTCCCAGTATAAGCTGGGTCCCCGGTTTTCCCGGTCCATTCGTAGGTGCTTAGGCGCATTAATCCAGTGGCATACAAGCTCCGCCTTCCTCCCCTATTTAGGGTCCCGAACTCCTTCATGTCTCCCTTCTAAAACCGGTCATTTCCCTTTAAACGCTTCTCTAGGGTACTTGCTCCCCCCAACTCCTGAGGCCGATGCCACCGATTGTCTTTACGGTAAAGGAGATTCTTGATGGAAGATGGGCAGGAGGGAAGCGTTTTTTCTCATTGACTGGAAGGGGTTCGGGCCCGGGAAAAGAGGTCCTGGGAGCCAGAAAACAATATTCTGGATCGTAACATCATTCAGAGGGTTTCCTCCAGGCCAAAAAGAGGGGGGGGCCAAAGGGGGGGGTTAAAGTCACAGGGGGCCCCGCACGAGTGGCACCGCCGCCCGCCATGTCGGGCGTGGGCCCCGCTCCCCGGTCCGGCGGCCACCTTCTTACTTACCCGGCCGCGCTCTGTCCTTCTGCTCCACCTCCCGCCGCCCCCCTTGATGTCGGGAACCGCGCGCCGGGTCTGTGAAATTTAAGGGCCAGTGCACCGGTTATTGGCTATTGCCGGTCAACTGCCTAATTTAAGCCTGCCCCTTCCTGGGCTGTTGCCGGATCTTTAGTGCCCTTTAGCCTACTGAGAAAGTGTTCCAAAGCTTGTTCGGACGTACCGTGTACCGTACCATTAGCTTCCGTTCCTCGACCACGCACCTTGCCGCCTGTCCTGACCTACTTGCCTGTCCACGACCCATTGCCCCCTGCCCCGACCTTTGCCTGTCCCGACTACGAGCCTGCCTGACATTTGCACCACGCTATACTTTGGTGCACCGGGAAGAAGTCATTCAGGGGTTACGACCTGATAGACTCCCCCCGCCCGCAAGTCCATCCCGCTTTGCGGCGGGCTCTGTGAAACCTGGACCTACTTAGATTCCGTTCCCTTTGGGGGGCTTAACCATTGCTTGCAGCGGTCCAGTGGATCCACTTCTACGTCTGGGTACGTGACAATTAGATTCTGGAGTTTACCAAGTAGAGCTTTTGGGAATAAAAAGGGAAGAGATCGAGAAATGTAAAGAAACTTTGGTAGAAGGACCATTTTAGTCAAATTGATATGGGCCAGCCAAGATAGTGAGACCTTATTGAGTCTATTAATCTCTTCAGTCATAACGGTGCTAAGGTCCCCAAGATTTTTTTCAATAGTGGTTGCTAGTTCAGCGTATATCTTAATACCTAAGTAAGTGACATATGTGTCAGCCCATAACATATTGAAATGCGAAAGTTTACCTTTAAGCGATAAAGGGCAATTAACAGGGAGAATAATCAATTTAGTCACGTTCAGCTTATAGTATGATAATAGGGCATAACGGTCTAGGATTTTTAACAGAGCTGGTATGGAGGAATCTGGTCGTTGACACATAATTAGAATGTCGTCTGCGTATAAACTCACTTTGTGAGTATAATTCTTAATCTCAATTCCAATTACCTCCGAAGATTGTCGAATGTGTTCGGCTAAGGGTTCCGCACATAGGTCATATATCAAGGGGGATAAAGGACACCCTTGTCTTGTTCTATTAGTAATATTAAACTTATCAGATAAAAAAACAGATGCTAGGACCCTAGCGGAAGGGCAGGAATACAGTGCAAAGACGGCAGAAAGGATCCAGCCTTTAAAACCAAATTTCAATAAGGTTTTTTTCATGTAACTCCAGTTGATCCTGTCAAATGCCTTTTCTCCGTCTAACGACAAGAGAGTTAGGGGGGTATTTTGAGCATTTGCTAACTGAAAAATATCTAACACCCTTCGTATCCCATCTCGTGTCTGTCTGCCTTTTATGAACCCTACCTGATCAGGGTTAATTGTGGAAGGACTTCATTAATTCTGTTGGCTAAAATTTTGGAAAAGATTTTTATGTCCGAATTAAGTAGAGAGATCGGCCTGTAGTTTGTCACCAGATCCGCCGGTTTGCCCGGTTTGGGAATTGTGGAAATGATGGCGCAGAGCATTTCTGCAGGCGGGGAACCCGTCTCTGTGATGGACTGGAAAAGACGGGACATGTGGAGAGACAGAACATTGGATAGGAGTTTATAATATTCATTAGAGAGACCATCTGGTCCGGGGGATTTATTACATTTCCGTTGTTGGATAACAGTTTCGATTTCCTTCTGGGTGATGGGTTTGTTTAGATGATCTTGGGAGAGTGAAGGGAGTGAAACCTCTTTTAAGAATTTATCAATGTTTACTTCCTGGACTTTAGGGGTGTTCTTATCTGACTTTATATTGTAGAGTGAGTCATAATATGCAGCGAAGGTATTAGATATTTGCTGTGGATCAAAATTTTTTTGGTTTTGAGTAGAGGATATATGGGAGATACGAGTTTTAGCTTGAATAGTTTCGACTCTTCTAGCCAATAATTTACTGGGCCTGTCTCCCTGTAGGTAAAAATTCCAACGCATCTTATTCAAATGAAATTCATACTGTTGGAGATAAAGTGAGCTGAGTTTCTTTCTGAGGGCATTCTGTTCCTCTTTGATGTTTTGCGGTCTATTCATTTTAAATTGTATCTCTAAACATTTAATTTTACCTAGAATATCATTGGTTAATGCCTCTCTAGCTCGTTTTTCTCTAGCCGATATTTTCATAAATATCCCTCTAATGAAGGCCTTATGGGCGCACCACAATGTTTCCTCCGACGCTACAGATTGGCTGTTCAGTTTAAAGAATTCTAGAAGGCATTTGGTAACCTCTTTTACGGTTTTCTCAGATTTGAGCAAGAAGTTGCTTAGTCTCCAAGGTGAGTGGAAGGGGGGAGCCGAACAGATCTGTAACATAAGAAAAACTGGTGAATGATTCGACCATATCTTAAAGCCTATCTTCGAGTCAGAGACAGACATTAAAGCTGCCCTGTTTAATAGGAAAAAATCGATTCTTGATTGTGTGTTTCGTGCTGCTGAGTAAAATGTAAAATCCTTCTCGTTTGGGTGTGCGTATCTCCAAGGATCATGGAGGTTTTCTTCTAAAAGCAGTTTAGCTCGGGAGATGATCGTGAAACTGTCCCCAATCTATCCCTATTATTATCAATTACTGAATTGAAATCCCCGCATAATATCAAGTGACCTTTGGATTTTTTTTAGTTTTGGCTATTAGTCTTGAAACAAAGGATATTTGGTGTGTGTTTGGAGCATACATTCCTACTAAGGTATGGGTTATGGAATTCAAGGTGCATAGAAGAATTATATATCGCCCCCCTGTGTCAATTATAGATTGGATAAGGGAAAAAGTTAAGATCTGTTTGTGATGCATCTGGTAGAGTTAGCGCTAGGAGATCTGTGAGAAACGGGGCAGGTGCGTCGTTAGAGATAGATTCAGGAATTCCCCTTCTGCGGACATTGTTTCTCCTTGACCTATCTTCGAGGTCTAATAGTTTGGCAGACAGCTTCTGCACTTCGTCTTCTAGATCTGCATTTGCGTCGATTAGAAGATTATGTGAAGTGGGGAGTTCGGACATTTTCTTTTCGATATGGTCTGTCCTTGAGACCAAGGTTTGTATATCCGTTTTAATCTCAGACATCATCTCCTTAAAGTCTCCTTGTAGACTTTCTCTAAATGACAAGAAAAGTTTCTGCATTGTTTTCTCCATTTGTGAGGTTTGTTCCACGTCATCTTGGGATTCCATATCTAAGGACTCTGATCTCGTTGGTGAGTTGGAGAGTTGAGAAAAAGAATTTCTAACTTCTAGAGGCGGGTGAGAAGGAGACACCTTTGGAATTCTTTTTGGAAGAGCTTCTCATGCTTTTTCGTCTGATGTAAGTAGACATAGGTGATGACTCTTTGTTTTTTCAAGCGTTTTAGAACTTTGTGGGGTAGAGAACAATGGAAGGTCGCTGACTTTGAGACGTATGACTTAAGGGATACAGATGTGAACAGGGCTCCGAGTTCCTTCCAAGGTGGGCAGTTGGAAAGATGAGAGTCTTTGTTTAAAACTAGATGAAGTTAGGTAGGTAGTAGGGTCCTTCCAGTATGTTTTAGCTAGGTGAGAAGATTTCGCCGTTTGTGAGGCTTTAGAATTATAACAACTGACTTGAAGGAGATATAGAGTCCCGAGTAGGGATGTGCTACGGTATGAAGACAAGTCACTGATTATATAACTGATAATTAGACCTGCAGGTCTAAGTAAGATGTAACGTATTACCTAGGTCGGGACTATACGTCTGGATGAGATATAATGCTCCTTCAAAGAGGTTTTCAACCAGGTGGATAAAAGCTAATTATTTGTCCGTGGACCGTAGATTGAAGCAAGGCCCAGGGGCCTTCCAAAATGTAGATAGGTAAGTAAAGGAAGGCTATTGCTCGTTTTACTCACAGCTGGGGGTTGTGAAAAGATAGAGGATACAGTTGACCAACAAGAGCATCCAGTTGGGTGAGGAAAAGTTCCTTTATGTGGAGTTAAGATCCAAGTTTAATGGTTTGGAATGTTTAATATAATCCCTTCCAGGGATTTGCAGCAGAGGAGGGATATGTCAGTCTGTGTAGACGTCTATATTGGTAGATCTGTTGTGGCTGTCAGCGTTGGTTGTGCTTCTGCATAAGCAGCCAGATACAGTGCAGTCTGTATAATCAGAATTGGTAAAAGCGCAGTTTAATATATAGATATATATATATATATATATATATATATATATATATATATGCCCAGTTCGGACGTGGTAATAAGAACCCTCAGAGCTAGGGTTCTATTGCTGGGGAACCCCCTTAGAGACCGTCCTATAGAAAATGGCGGCAAGGCGGGAGTATAGGGATTTCTCCCTGAGTGCATGCGGCTCCTCAGCGTCTCTACGGCTGCTATGTAGGTGGCCGGTTCTTCAGAGCTGCCGGTAAGGGCAGATACTGGGCCGATATATAATCTCCGTTCACAAAAAGCACTCCTCCCGGAGTGAGCAGTTCGGGCCACAGATCAGTTATGGGGATTTCCCCCAGAGTACTCACGCTCTGCGATGCCTCCGTTCCAGGGAAGCAGACTTTGCTTGCTGGGCAACCGCTTGCCACGGAGATGAGAGGGGTCAAAGGCTGCCGCTGGAGACCGATGACCGGTGGGTATGATGATCCCGTAGATAAAGATCACGTCTCCTGCAGGCTGCGGTACGGGCTGCAGACGTTCTGTTGCTGCGTAGTTTCCCGCGCTGTCTCGCTCCCTCCTCCGGCTTTGATATAACTCGGTCTTAGGATCGCTGCACGCAGGTGAAAGTAGGATTTTTCCTCACTCCAGCTTCTTAGGGCAATCCAGCGTCCAGTCTGTATGCAGGTGACCGCAAACGTGGGTTTATTCGGGCCGCTTATGATTTCCTCCTACGGAGCTATAGTTTCAGGCGTCCGGTGCCATTACCCGCTAGGCCACGCCCCCAAGGGTTTGTTTTTTTGCGGGATGAGTTGCCATTTTTATTGGTACCATAAAGGAGTTCATATGATGCTTTATTCGCAGGAAAATGCATTTTTGCCATCACTTTTTAATTTTTTTTTATGCTGAGCTGTGTAACAGCTTGTTTTTTGTGGGATGAGGTTGAGTTGGATGTGCTTGTTTCCCACGATAGTGTTCAAAATAAAAGCTTTATAAAGAAGAAGATCGGTGAGTGCCGCTAATATTTCCTACTATTTGGATTTTTGTGGGATGAGTTGATGTTTTTATTGGTATCATTTTTGATCGCTTTTAAATTTGTTTTTTGAAAGCAAGGGTGAAGAAAATACTATTTTTTTATTTTTATTTTTGTCAGCGTTCATCATGCAAGTCAGTTTTTGCCTCTGTGGAATGCCGCCGCTCTTAGAATTGCTTCACTATAAAATTCCCTGTGCATTTACAGAGGCAAAACAGACCAAAAAATTTGGCTGGGCAGGACAGTTTCTGCACTGCAAACTCGGCAAGTTGTGGCCGCACATCAAGTTTGGCTGCCCAGTAGTCCAGCGGATCTTCAAACTGGTGGGCCACCACCTGTTGGTTCAGGGTCTGCTCCAGGTACTGCTGCTGCTGTTGCTGGTGAGTTCCCTCCTCACTAGGCAGGTGAAGGAAGCTGCTCATCAGCGACTCCAGACTTAGGTTGCTGCTGATGTAGCTGGTACTGCTCCTACCCCCTCACCTTCCCACAGCAGCCGCGGCAGTGGTAAATGAGCATTGAGGGACCCCCCGGGTAGACCTGTCAGAGGATGGAACATGCTGCACATAGGCAGAGGCCAACTGACTACGGAGGATTTCTCTATAGTATTTGAGTTTGTCCTCCTTCTCAGCAGCTGGGAAAAAGGCTCCCATTTTGGACCGGTAGCGAGGGTCCAATAGGGTGGAGAACCAGAAGTCATCTCTCTGCCGGATGGTGACTATTCAGCTGTCACTAGCCAGGCAAATCAGCATGCTGCGGGCCATCTGCACAAGTGACTCTGAGGGACTCTCTGCCTCCATCTCCACTGTATACTGCCACGGTGCTTGCGAGTCATCTGCCACGGTGCTTGTGGGTCATCTGCCACGGTGCTTGTGGGTCATCTGCCTCGTCTTTCTCATCTCCATCTACCTCCTCCAGCTGCTCCTGCTCCTCCGCTCCTGTCACCTAGGTAGAAAAAAACACCCATTTCACCATACAGTGCTTGTGCTCCAATGTCCTCCTCCTCCTCCTCCTCCTCCAGTTCAGTCCCCACCGGACTCATGTGGCCACGAGATGTAGTCGCCACGTCTCCAGTCCCCTGCCCAGACAGATTTTTCAGCATCTGTTCCAGGACATGAAGCAGTGGAATGACGTTATTCATCCCGTAGTCCTGGCGACTGACAAATAACGTGGCCTCCTCAAATGGCCTCAGCAAATGGCAGGTGTCACGCATGAGCTGCCACTGGCTGACATCAAAGTTACACAGGGGAGTACTCCTGTCCACCTGGATCATCAAAAAATCGTTAATGGCCTTTCTCTGTTCATACAGTCGGTCCAACATGTGCAGGCTGGAATTTCAACGGCAGGAAACATCGCATATCAGCGTGTGTTGGGGGAGGCCGTTCTGCCGCTGCAACCCGAGGAAGGTGTGCCAGACTTAGTAGGAATGGATGAAGTGCACGCAGTTTCCTGGCCGTTTTCAGAATCTTCTGAAGATCGGTGGAAGACTTCAGCAACTTTTTCACAACCAGATTGAACACATGCGCCATTCAGGGCGCATGGACTATCCCTCCATGGTGCAGCGCGGACACCATGTTCCTCATATTGTCCGTCACCATGGTTCCGATTAGCAGTTGGCACGGAGAAAGCCACACATCGATTTTTTGCTGCATGACGTGGAGCAGTTCCTCCCCTGTGTGATTTCGTTTGCCGAGGCAAGCCAGGTGTAGAACTGCATGACACCGCTGGAGGAGAAGGCGCCATCTCCTGTCTAAGTTGTTGGTGTGTCTGGCAGGAAGCACATTCACCAAGTGGGCCTTAAAGGACATGTACTGGCCCTGACTGTAGTTACAGCTCCACATGTCCGCGCTGCCGTGCACCTTGGAACAAACCGATAAGCTCAAAGACTGGTACACCTTCTGTTCTACATATTTGTGAAGGGCTGGTACTGCCATTTTGGAAAATAAATTACGGCTTGGTACTCTCTACCCCAGCTTGGCACAAGCCATTAGTTCTCTGAATGGTGCAGAGTCCAACATTTGTAAAGGGAGGACTGCAGTTAAACCAAAAAACTTGGACAGGAGCAAGGTCAGCTTCTGCACCGTAGGATGGTTGGATGCATACTGTGATCTCTTTGCAATCGCATCGTTGAACGACTGCTGGCGCCATGAGTAGCGATGAGCAGGAGACTCTGGACCGGGAGATGATGGCAAAGAGAAACAGCTCCCTAATGCAGAGGTGGTGGAGCCTTGACTGGCTGCAATGGCATGCGTGCCACTGGGCGCTGCTTCAGCTGTTGCTGCGGCGGCAGGATGGAGCACCACATCTGAGCCACATATCTCCTAGGCCACGGTGGTGACGCTGCTTTTTGTGCGGGCCTGGTGCCAACGTTGTCCCCGGGCCAAAACCGC
>JAODAL010049680.1:0-27994 GCA_025379985.1 Phyllomedusa bahiana | reverse complement strand
CAACGGCAGGAGTGGGTGTCGTCTGCAGAAACACCAAAAACTTTGGCAGCGAAGGGGTTTTTGATCGTATCTGCATAGGAACGGAGTTTGGTTTAAACCCCCTGCCCCTAAAGCGTCTCGTGAACACGGGGGATGGAGGAAGTTTCAATCCCCACATTTAAAAGGGAAAACCTGTCACATAGGTTTATGCCCCCCCTTCCCTGAGCACCAAAAGCCAGTGTCAGACAGCGTTTCCAGCACGTACCCTTATTCTGTAAGGATGAGGATTTTAGAGCATTTAACCCCTCAAATCTGCTTTTTCACCCAGAAGAGGCAAGATCCGTTTTCATTCCCACCACGGGGAAAAACCCCAAAACCCCCTCAACGACAAACTATTATTTTTGAATAGGTAGAAAACTTTTGAGTAACTGCTTTTGGGCGTGGCTAGCCTTTGGTGGCGGGGCTAACACCTGCTCACAAATAAGATTTGAGGAGAAAAAGCCTAAAACGCTGAATCTTACAGAAAAAGGGAAACGCACTGGAAACAGCGGGTCTGTCACTCTTTTGCTCCCCTCAGAAAGGGGGGGCACAACCTTGTGACGGGTTCCCCTTTTAAAAATTTTTTTTTTCCATCGGGTCCTGGGACCCCCAGGGGAAGTGTCAGTACGGTCAGCCCCCTAGAGCAGTGTTTTCTCAACTCCATCCTCAGGACCCCCCCAACGGCCAAGTTTTAGGATTTTCCTCAGTATTGTACGGGGATTATTAAAAGTCCAGCATTCTGTGGGGGGATCCCGAACAGGTGATATATTTATTGTCGTGCATTCTGTTGGGATCCTGAACAGGTTATATTTATTTTCCATGCATTCTGTGGGGGTCCCCGACACAGGTGATATCATATTGTCAGTTTCATTTGGGAGATCCTGACACAGGTGATTATTTATTGTCCAGCATTTGCACAGGTGATATCATTATTGTCGTGCATTTTCCCCACAGTGAAATCTATGGTCAGTACATTCTGCACAGGGAAAATCATTTTGTCAGTAACTTCTGTGGGGATCCCGACACAGGGATATCTTATTTTCAGTGATTCGCAAGGTGATATCATTATTGTCATGCATTTTGCACGGTGATATCATTATGGGCCCGTCATTCTGCACGGGATTCATTTTGGGAGTGCATTCTGCACAGGGGATATCATTATGGGGCAGTGCATTCGCACAGGTATACTTATTGTCGTGATTTTGCAAGGGGATTTCATTTTTGTCGTGCATTCTGCACAGGTGATATCCTTATTGCAGGCATTCTGCACAGGTGATATCATTTTGGTCGTGCATTCGCCAGGTGATATCATTTTGTATGCATTCCGCCCAGGTATATATTATGGTCGGCTTTCTGCACAGGGGTTTTAATTATTGTCATGCATTCTGCACAGGTGATATCATTTTTGTCGTGCATTCGCACAGGGAAATCATTTTGTCAGGCATTTTGCACAGGGGATTCATTATTGCAGGGGTTCTGCACAGGTGATATCATTATGGCATCATCTGCCAGGGGGATATCATTATTTTCGGTGCATTCCGACAGGGGGATATCTTATGGTCGTACATTCTGCCGGTGTTTATCATTATTGCAGTACATTCTGCCAAAATGATATCATTATGAAATGCATTCTGCAAGGTGATATCAATTGCAGTGCTTCTGTGGGAGACCGACAAGGTGATTCCTTATTGTCTTGGATTCTGTTGGGGATCCGACACAGGTGAAATTTAATTTTTTTCAGTGCATTTTGTGGGATCCGACACAGGTATAAATTTTTGTCAGGCCTTCTGTGGGAGACCTCCCAAAGGGGTAAATTAGACAGGGATTCGTGGGAGATCCGACACGGTGTATCATTATATCAGTGCATTCGTGGGAGAACCTGAAAGGGGAATCATTTTTGTCAGCGCCATTCTGCCGGTGAAATCATTTTTGTCAGCGGATTCTGCCAGGTGAAAAATTTTTGTCGTGCATTCTGAAAAGGTGAATCCCTTTTTTGTCTCCATTTGGGGGGATCCGACACAGGTGATACCCCTTAGTCAGTCATTCTTGGGAGATCCTGACACAGGTGATATCATTATTGTCCTGCATTCGTGGGGATCCGACACAGGTGAACAATTTTTGCATGCATTTTGTGGGGAAACCCGGGGAAGGTGATATCATTTTGCAGTGCAATTCTGCACAGGTGATATCATTTTTTGTCGTGCATTTTGCCCCAGGTGATTCATTATGGTCTTGCATTTTGCACAGGTGATATCATTAGGTCAGGATTCTGCAAAGGGGAGTCTTATGGGCATGCATTCCACAGTTTAAAACATTTGTATCATTTTTGCAAGGTTATATCATTTTGTCAGTGCATTCTGGGGGGAATCCTGACACAGGTGATATCATAAATTTTCCAGCATTCTGTGGGAGATCCTGGCAAGGTGATATCATTATTGAGTGGCTTCTGTGGGGGATCCCGGGACAGGTGATATATCATTGTCGGCATTCTGTGGGAGATCCTGGGACAGGTATATAATCATTGTAGTGCATTCTGTTTGGGAAACCTGACACAGTGATTCACTATTTTCAGGCATTTGTGGGGGGATCCTGAAAACAAACCGTTTGGGGGACTTTTAGGACTGGAGTTGAGAAACACTGCCTTAAAGGGTTAACAGCAAACATGTATAATGGCCAGATATAGGCCAAATGGACACACTTTTGCATACTATCCAGCCATTTCACCCAATGAACACATTTAGGGCCTCACTGTCTAGGTCTAAGGGGCCGTTTCACGGAGTGGCAAATGGCCGGCAAAATTTCCGGGGGTTTTGCGGGGCCCCACGCCCCCGGGGGGGGACGGCATTTTCTCCGTGATTAGCGGAGAACAGCCCCCCCCCTCCCATTGGAAAGCACATGTTCTGTCCCGGGAAAAGGACGGAAGATTTTTGCATGTTTTAATTTTTTGTCGCCGGCCCGCCCCGGGCAAAAAACCGCCGGGCGGAAACCCCTCGGGGACTGCGCCCCGGGTTTTCTTAGACACAATAGAGCAATTTTCGGCCCCGGTTTTTTTTACGCGGTTGAAAAACGCAAAAACCCGGCTGAAAACCCGTGCCGTGGGGACATGCCCTAAGACTTTCTTTGTTGCCCATAGCAACCAGTGCTTCCCTTTCATTACATATAGTGCTCTGGAAAAATGAAAGAGGAGCTCTAATTGGTTGCTATGGCTAACACACAAAGTCTTACACCTACAGAGTGCCATAATATAAAGATCATATGTAAAGACAGACTAAATGCAACATGCACAAAATATGCACCAAGATTTCTTTTTAGCCATAAAAATGTATTGTGGTATGTAAAAACAAATGCAGAAAAAGATTTCAAAAGCATATGGTGACATTTATCATAGAGGGTACTCAATCATGTGAAATTGATGGAAACCTTAATAATCAAGTGATTGACTGCTGAAGCGTGGCATCCCACTCTTCTTGAAGGGCGCCCCTCAGGTCATTGAGGTTCAGGAGTACAGAGCTTTTACACGGCAACTCAGCTGATCCCGCAGGTTTTCTAGTGGGTTCAGGTCTGGAGAACGTGCTGGTTACTCCATTTGAGGTTCCCCAGTCTCCAACAGCCATTCCCTGAAGATGTGACCTGGATGAGCTGGAGCATTGTCCTTCATGAAGATGAGATTAGCCCTGTGTTGTTCATGCAGAGGCTCAATGACTGGATTACTGGTGTTATTCAAGTAGTAGAGGCTGTCACTGTACCATTCACAAAGTGTAGGGCAGTTCTGTATGGATGAGACACCTGTCCACACTGTACCATCACCACCACCAAAGGCTCGTCTGGTGACAACAGTGGCTGATGAATAGCACTTCCTTAACATCTCCAGCATAGTTGGCGGCCATCATTTAAGCTCCGAGTGAATCAACTTTCATCACTGAACAGCACTGAGGACCACTGGTCCCTCATGCAGCATAGGTGATCCCTGGCCCATGAAATGATAGCTGTGCCTGGTGGTGTGGTCAGGTCATTTAGCACAATGACCATGCCGATGTAAACAGTTACGAATGGTCTCACGTGACACGTGGTACCTCTCACCTCCCTTAAACATGTACCTGGAGTTGTGACATTCATCATCCTGTTCCACAGGGCATTGTTTACAATGAAGCGGTCATCAGTGTGTGATGTAGCCAAAATATGCCCACTTTTTTGCCTTTCTGTGGCTCTTCCAGTCTCTCTGTATCTGTTACAACCAGCTGATAACACTCTAAGCTCAGTGGCCACCTCCGTCTGAGAGCATCCTGCTTGAAGCCTCGCAATGGCGAGGTACTGTTGATCAATTGTAATGTGTTGTCTCAGTCAAAATGTGAACAACATGATGAGGAGGACTGTTTACATCCCAATTCACATTGATCCCTTAAATGTAATGGGCAATTCAGGGATCAAACACCTGTTGTGCATTTTGCCATTAAGCTCAAAATTCCATTAAGCTTTGTTCAAAATCAGAAAGTTGTGCAAAAAGTATGGAAAGGGTCTGTTCAGACGGCGCATTGGATCCGTCTTTAGATGCGTGTTTGATTCCATGTGTCGGACACTAAACGGAACCAAACACACTTCTAACAATGTGCAGTGTGATTACTTTGCTTTCAATGTAAAACACAGATCGGCGTTCACACGAGTGATCACTGATTCGTTTTTACTTGCGTCTTTGTGATGCGTCTTTCGGATCCATTCAAAGAACTGTCATGTCAATTCTTGATCCGTTTGACGCAGCAGGGCCATATTTAAAACTATAGGGGGTGATCCTGCTGCAGCAAAAATGCATCGAAACACGTACCTGCACGTTGGATGCATTTTGGATGCATTTTAGTGCGTTTTTTGGATCCAACATACCAAAACATTGAACAGTTGGACATGTGCTTTGTAAAGTTATGAGATGGTCTCGTTTACTTCATTTAAAAAAAAACGCAAGAAATTTTGGGAGACACACATGAAATTTGGTGTGTTAATGCCAAATTTCATGCGCATAATAATGGCATAGAATGCGCCTGATTTATGAACTGCCTCTACAGCGGGCCATAAATCAGGCGCATTCTAGCGCTAGGGCGACATTTCTGGCTCAGGTATACCACTTTGGAAGTGCCCTACCTGTTCCAGCTGTAATGCGCCTAAAAATACTGTAGTGAAGCTATAAATCTATAGCTTTGAACGGTTCTAGTGCGCCCCTCCTCCCGCACGCCCCCGAGATCGCATTACAAAGTGCCGCAGACGCTATGGAATGCGCCCCAGAGTAGTGAGATTTAAACATGTATGAACGGGGCTGCGCCTGATATCAGGCTGAAAAGACGCCAGATACCTGCCGCAGCCCTATTCATACATGTCGCCCTTTATGTTCATCCTGAAATTTCAACCAGAAACCAAATATCCCTTACTTTTTGTGAGTAGTTTACATATAGTATTACGGAGCACAGGAATTCCTAAATGTCATGGTGAATACTGCAATTCATGACTCGGATAAAGTGCAATTATCAAACATGATGTGAGGTCAATAAAAAGATGATAGGAAGTTAAATAAACTGCGTATGCCCTTAATATCACTGGATGTACAGGATATTCCTGAATCTAAGGTAAGCAGTATAGGCTATTCCAAGCAGCATAGTTTGGACACTCCCTGATACCGCCACCCCGACGCATGTTCCAGCAGTAGCTCCATCGTGTAATTTATTCTACAGCTTACATTGGCTGCCCATAGAAATCCTAGCTGACATGACATGATGTGACATACACTATGAGGCATCTTCTTCTACACAAGCACAAGTTGGATATCGCTCTTCAAGTTGCTTTTCAGGTTTTTCTTGTCAGTTCAGAATGGCGACTAAGGCAGATGACTTCCATTCAATTCTTTGTGTTTAATTACATTAGAATTAATTGTTCTTGCTTTAAAATTGCTACTCACATTTTATCGGTTGCTGGGTTGAGTTCACCATCTAATTATAAGGCACAGATATACACTATAGGAGCAAAAGGATGTAGACAACCTTCTGATCATTGAGTTCATGTGTTTCACCCACTACCAATGCAGACAAGCACATTAAAATCACACAGCCATGCAGTCTCCATAAACAAACATTGGTAAGGTTCAGGTTGTGCTGAAAAGCGACCAGAAAGGGAACCTGTCACATTGTCACCCCCCAAACCATTTGCCTGTGTGTCATGACCGTGATTTCTCCCCCTATACTACTGTATAGTATGTATATACTACCGTATATACTCAAGTATAAGCCGACCCAAATATAAGCAGAGACACCTACTTCTGCCACAAAAAACTGGGAAAACTTATAAGCCTAGGGGGGAAAATGCAGCGGCTGGTAAATTTCAAAAATAAAAATGGATACCAATAAAATTACATAGGCAGGTATAGGCAGTTCAGTGTCCCCCATAGGCAGGTAGAGGCAGGTATATGTCCCCCATAGGCAGGTAGAGGCAGGTATATGTCCCCCATAGGCAGGTAGAGGCAGGTATATGTCCCCCCATAGCAGGTATAGGCAGGTACATGTCCCCCATAGGCAGGTATAGCCAGGTAAAGGCAGGTATATGTCCCCCATAGGGAGGTATAGAAGGTAGGCAGTATAGTCAAGTAGAGGAAGGTATATGTCCCCCATTGGCAGGTATTTGTCTCCCATAGGCAGGGAGAGGCAGGTATAGGACTGTATATGTCCCCCATAGGCTGGTATAGACAGGTAGAGGCAGGTATAGTCAAGTAGAGGAAGGTATATGTCCCCATAGGCAGGTAGAGGCAGGTATATGTCCCGTAGAGGCATGTATATGTCCCCCATAGGCAGGTAGAGGCAGGTATATGTCCCGTATAGGCAGGTAGAGGCATGTATATGTCCCCCATAGGCAGGTAGAGGCATGTATATGTCCCCCATAAGCAGGTAGAGGCATGTATATGTTCCCCATTGGCAGGTATAGACAGGTATATATCCCCCATAGGCAGGTATATGTCCCCCATAGGCAGGTAGAGGCAGGTATATGTCCCGTAGAGGCATGTATATGTCCCCCATAGGCAGGTATATGTCCCCCATAGGCAGGTAGAGGCAGGTATATGTCCCGAAGAGGCAGGTAAATATACCCCAAAGGCAGGTAGAGGCATGCTTATGTCCCCCATAGGCAGGTAGAAGCAGATATATGTCCCCCATAGGCAGGTATAGACAGGAAGAGGCAGATATAGTCAAGTATAGGAAGGTATATTTCCCCCATAGGTAGGTAGAGGCAGGTATATTTCCCCCATAGGTAGGTAGAGGCAGGTATATGTCCCCCATAGGCAGGTAGAGGCAGATATATGTCCCCCATAGGCAGTTAGAGGCAGGTATATGTCCCCCATAGGCAGGTATATGTCCCCCATAGGCAGGTATAGGCAGATATATGTCCCCCATAGGCAGGTATATGCAGATATATTTCCCCCATAGGCAGGTATAGGCAGATATATGTCCCCCATAGGCAGGTAGAGGCAGATATCTGTCCCTCCATAGGTAGAGGCAGGTATATGGGCCCCGGCGGGTAACTCGAGGGTCAGCTGTATGTGCTCCCAGAGGAGTCACATACACCTGATGGATCTCCGCTGGCACCCGGGCCATTGCAGCGCCCGGATGCTGGTGGTGACTCGAGTATAAGTCGAGGACGGCTTTTTCAGCAAATTTTGGGGCGAAAAACTCAGCTGATACTCGAGTATATACGGTATATACAGTGGTGGCCAAAAGTATTGGCACCCCTGCAATTCTGTCAGATAATACTCAGTTTCTTCCAGAAAATGATTGCAATCACTAATTCTTTGGTATTAATATATTCATTTTTTTTTTGCTTGCAATGAAAAAACACAAAATAGAATGAAACAAAAATCAAATCATTGATCATTTCACACAAAACTCCAAAAATGGGCTGGACAAAAGTATTGGCACCTCAGTATTGGCACAACCTTTAGCCAAAAAACTTTCGAACAAGCGCTTCCGGTAACCATCAATTGGAGTTTCTTACAATGCTCCCCGCTGGAATTTTAGACCAAATTCTTCTTTGGCAAACTGCTCCAGGTCCCTGAGATGTGAAGGGCGCCTTTTTCCAAACTGCCATTTGAGATTTTCTCCACAGGGTGTTCTTATGGATTCAGGGTTTGGACTCATTGCTGGCCACTTTAAAAAGTCTCCAGTGCTTTCTCTCAAACCATTTTCTAGTGCTTTTTGAGGTGTGTTGGGTCATTGTCCTGCTGGAAGACCATGACCTCTGAGGGAGACCCAGCTTTCTAACACTGGGCCCTACATTAAAGCTGCAAAATTTGTTGGTAGTCTTCAACTTCAATCATGCCATGCACACGGTCAAGCAGTCCAGTGCCTGAGGCAGCAAAGCAACCCCAAAACATCAGGGAACCTCCGACATGTTTGACTGTAGGGACCGTGTTCTTTCTTTGAAATGCCCTTTTTTTTTTCCCGTAAATCTATGTTGATGCCTTTTCCCAAAAAAGCTCTACTTTGTCTCATCTGACCAGAGAACATTCTTCCAAAACGTTTTAGACTTTCTCAGATAAGTCTGGGCAAACTCCAGCCTGGCTTTTTTATGTCTAGGGGTAAGAAGTGGGGTCTTCTTGCCAGGGCCGTGGAGTCGGAGACGGTGGCTATTTTGCAGGAGTCTGAGTCGTCATAAAAGGGACCGACTCCGACTCCCAAAAATAATAATAAGTTGGTCCAGTTAGTTCGATGCAGTGCAAAGAGCAAGAGGAATTGGGTCGGCCCGTGCTACTGCTCCCTATCTTCACCTCTCACATGAGGAGTGTAAAACTGATGACATGGAGCAGGCAGGGGCTGTCCCCCGGAAAAGATTCTGCTCCCCCCCTGGCAAACAATTTCAGCTAAATTTTTCACCTCTTTCAAAGAAGTAGAGATAACCATTCATCGACTGACTGTGGCTGAGGCAATTCCTTTATACACTGACATTGTTAGAGATGTTGCCCCTGTGATCACCGCTTTGCCCCCAACCCAAGTTAGTGTAGAGAGGCTGTTCTCTAGCCTGGAAATCATGAGGTCAGATGTGAGGTCATGTATGCAGGATCTGATGGAGGCAATACTATTTCTCAGAACATATTCAGAGACTCCACAAATTTCCTGCAGTGTTTTGCATATTTACAAATTTTTTGTGTGTCCTAAAGTCATGTCCAATAAATATATTTGACACTGACAAGCAAAATGGTAACAATGTTTTGAACTTGTGACTTTCAGGCTCCATATCTCACCATCCACTACAGCTTTGCATATGAGGCTACTGTAATTTTATATACAGTCATCTTACCTATCTTATACATACGTTTGACTTGCAAGTATTTAGCATCTGCTTAGTTATAGTTTTGCTCCTAAAAATCAAAGTGTTAATTTTTATTATTTTGTTAGTATTTGGGAAATCCACCTTTAGCTTTCAGCACTGCCTGAATCCTTCTGGGCTCTGGATCAGATTCAAGCATATTTTGACTAAAATCTGATCCCAGTCTCTTTACAATTCCCAAGTTGGTGCAGACGGACTTGGTACAAAACAGCTTTTTCTTCAACTCTCCCCAAAGTGTTTAAAAGATCAAAACATTGTTACCCTTTAGTTTGTCAGTGTATTTCTTCCAAAATAGCTTATTATTGTTCATAAGGTGATAAACACCTGATGTTACCTTTTTACTACAGTAAATTTTATCACTTAAACATCGCCATTTATGGGGGAGCAGGAGTCGGAGTGGGGAGCGGGGGGTTTTTGGGAAATTGGGGAGTGGGAGTCGGGCTTCGCTTGCCGACTCCACACCCTGCTTCCGGGGTACCTACCCATACAGCCCCTTTTTCACCAACCCGAGGATATACGGGTTGACACTGTTGTACCCCGACTGCGGGGCAGCTTGTACTTTTTTGGATGTTAGTCGGGGGTTCTTATCCACCTCCCAAAATCTTGCTTAAAAATTCCTGGGCAATTTTTCTTTCCATCCACATCTAGGGAGGTTAGCCACAGACCCCATGGCTTTACATCTAGGGAGGTTACCACAGAGCCATGGGCTTTACACTAGGAGTTAGCCACAGTGCCAGGGTTTTACATCTGGGGAGGTTACCACACCCCATGGGCTTTCATCGGGGGAGTTTAGCCACGGGGCCCATGGCTTTACATCAGGGGGTTTAGCCACAGTGCCAGGGGTTTTTTAAACATCTAGGGAGGTTAGCCACTGCCGGGGCTTTACACTTCTTGATGACACTGCGCACGTTGACACCGGAAAATTTGGGTCTTGGAGATGGACTTGTAGCCTGAATTCTCGGGCTTCCTCAAAATTTGGATTTTTCCAACCCTCAGACATTTCTTTGGTCTTTTTTCTTTTCTCCATGCAAAATGTGGCCCACACAAGGACACAGGAAAATTTAGTCAACTTTAAAACCCATGTAAACTGGCTGCAAGTGTGTTTTAGTTTGGCCAACACCTGTTATTTTTTTCACAGGCTTAACTTTTTTTTTTTTTTCCCCCTACTAGACATATGGGCTTTTATTTTGCGGACAAGATTACTTTCTAATGGTTTTATTCACATACTATAAATATACGGGAAACCGAAAAAAAATTTCCCAAGTGGGAAAAAATTTGTGAAAAAAAATGTTTTTTTCCAGTTTGCGGGGTTTGCTTTTTATGGCTTTTCAATTTTCGGTCAAACAATGTGTTAAAAGTTTCTACAGGTTGATACGCATCCGGCAATACCCCAAAATATTATTTTTTTTCCGTTATGTTTTTACCGTAAAAATATTCCAAACATTTCTTTTTTTTGGAAATTTGCCCACGGCCCATTTTGTACGACCAATAATTTTTTTTACTAACACCTACGGACGTCATGGGGGGGCATTTTTTGCTGGCTGAAGTGACTTTTTATCCTAGCATTTTTAATGCTCGACTTTTTTGATCACTTTTATTCCCATTTTTTTTTTTTAAATGACTAAAATACCAAAAAACCAATTTTGGCGTTTGGGAATTTTTTCTTTCGCGGACGGGGAAATGGGCAAACCAGAACAGGGAGTGACGGGAGCCTCACAAGGCTCCCTGCTGCCATGTCAGGGCTCGATTTTCTGCAGCATGTGTGGCGGTGCAGACACCCTCAAAATCGGGGCGGGGGGCCATCTTTTAAATTTATTTAGACGCCACGGCCATTTTGCAGCGCTCTGAAGGGTTAGGGCCATGTTCACACGGGTTAAAATTGGGCATATTTCACCGTAATTTCACGCCGAGTGCCAAATTTTGGGGTGGAATATGTCCCAGTCATAGGTAACCCACATTCTCATAGAGAACTATGGATTACGTCTCCTCTCCCTGCTGGGCGAATCCGCCGCGGGGGGAGATAAGTGACATGTGAATTACTAGCGGCGTATACACGCCGCTAGTAATGATAGTCTATGGGCCGGCGAGGTGCCGGCCCCCCCGCCCCCAGCCACACGGCATAATTGCGGGGCCTAATTACGCCCTGCATTTAAGCCGTGTAAATCTAGCCTTAAGCAGCGCGGGTGATGCGGCCTGTTCGCGCTGTAACATCCGGCGGCTGTGCGGGGTGTCGCGGAGCAAAGCCCCTTATGGACCCTGGGACGTACTCCTACATCCAGGGTCCTTAAGGGGTTAAAACTGACCTCAGCCAGGTTTATTCTCTAGGCAGGTCAGTACAGATACACACAAGATACATAAACACGTCCTCAGCCATATGGCCTCTAACTCAACACTTATAATAGAGTCCCTCTCTATCCATGGTCTTAGTCTACTACTGAGCACCACAAACACATACGTTTCCTAGTCTCCTCCTGGAGCTGGCTTCGCAGATGTGAACAAGGCAATTACGCCGTGTGGCCGGGGCGGGAGCGGGGGGCCGGCACCTCGCCGGCCCATGGACTTGCATTACCAGCTGCGCGTATACGGCGCTAGTAATTCACATGCACTTATCTCCCCCCGCGGCGGATTCGCCGAGCTGGGAGAGGAGACGTAATCCATAGTTCTCTATGAGAACTGTGGATTACCGTAATGACTGAGGCGTATTCCAGCTGTAATTTGCGCACTCCAGCGTGTAATTACGGACCGAAATATGTCCCATTTTAAGCCGTGTGAACATAGCCTAAGACTTCAGTAAGTCATGAATGTTTGACATGTGTATCATCTATTTACAGCAGACCTATAAATTAACAGCTATAGTAACTCCATGGTACAGCAGTGAGATACTCCACATGGCAATATTGTAATTCAGATATACTGTATGTGTGATGTTTCTGCCCGTGTTGGTTTTCTTTAGGTCATATCCCTAGGAAGAGAGTCTGGTGACACAAGTGCAAGCAAGCATGGCGTGCAATGCTGCCAAATGGCCAACTCTTCGCCTATTTCAGATGAAATGAACCCTTCTTTTATGAAGGGGCTGGGTGCATGCCTTACTATCTAAAGAATATAGAGTCCAAGCGTTCTTTGGCACTTAGGGTATGTGCACAGGGCGTTTTGCAATACTTTTTTGATCCGAAAAATGTATTGCGTAAACATTTTTTTTTTACAGCATTCACATTTCACACTAAATAACCTGCTAGATTAAATTTACAGGTTATTACTGTCGTGTAGATACCTAATATGTGTAGGTTTTTTTGTGTAATGTTTTTTTTCAAAATTCAAAAGAGCTTTATTGAAATGGCAAAATTAGATGGTACAAGCCAATATGCAGTATACATAACCATAAAAAGAGTAGACACAATCGTCTCAAGACAGGAGAGAAGGCATCAATCTATGAAAAAATGCACATTAGACAACAATAGAACAATCCATAATTTTAACTGTAAGCTAAGTGCAGGTAGGAGCAAAGAGCATCAGTCCTAAAAACATTGCAGGGATGAGGAGAGGCAGTGATTACCGAGTGTAGGACCGAGGAGGACGGTAAGTGTAAGGAGACTCTAAGCACTTCGGGGGAAGGGGAAGAGGGAACGGACGGGGACAAGACAACAAAAAAAAAGGGGAAAAGGACTGCATTCGGAGAGACCATCCATCAGTAAAGCATTAAGGAACGAAAAAGTGAGAAACAAAAACAAAAAGCCCAAGGGGCAACACAGGAGAGAAGGGTAGGGGAGCAGCCAGCCGGGGTCAGGCATCCACCACCATCACCAGGAGGGAGGGCCGGTCAAGGCCAGACAATGTAAAATGCACGTTATTTGAAAACTGGTGTAGTGAGACGATCCACAAAATGTAAACCAATCATCCCATATCTTGTAAAACATTACACCGTCACCCATTGAGTTACCTCTAATTTCTTCCCATCGACAGATTCTGTGTATCTCTTCGAACCAATCTGTAATAGAGGGAGGGGTCGTGGAGCGCCAGAGCCTAGGGATAACAGGCTTAGCTGCATTCAGCAGGAAGATTATTAACCGATTTTTAAGGCAGCGGGGTGAATCCTGAACAAGCATGAAGAGGAGAACCGCCAGGTCATTCTTCAGCTTTTCACCCGTGATCAAGTCAATTATGTGGATGACCTTAGTCCAATAGGGCTGGAGGAGTGCACACTTCCACCATGTGTGTAACATCGTACCCACTTCCCCGTGGCATCTCCAGCATAGGTTGGAAACAGCAGGTAGAAGGAATGTAAGAGCGAGGGAACTCTGTACCATCTAGAAATAATTTTGTAATTTAACTCTTGATTTCTGATGGAGACAGAGGTCCTGCGTGCCAGTGCTAGTACCTGGGCTCACTCTTCTTCCGAGAATTCTCTAGAGTTCCCTTTCCCACGCTATTTGAAAATTAAGCTTGGTAAATGTCTCAGCTTGTGTCAGCAGACCATAGATCCTAGACAGCAAGTGGGTAGAGAATGGAAGCCGAAGACACCAGCTTTCAAAGGTAGTAAGGGTTCTATTAAATGCAAAAGACACATGGTAGGCCGAACACAGGCTACAGAGTTGGTAAAAGTGTAACCTTGAGAATTTAGGGTAATAATAATAATGATCTTTATTTATATAGCGCCAAAATATTCTTCAGCACTTTACAATATAAAAGGGAATAAGCACAGACAAACAGACATTACATTTTAAAAAAGCTACTGACAAAGAGACACAAGGTGTGAGGCCCTGCTCGCAAGAGCTTACAATTTTATTAGGGGGTATGGGTGAAACAAAGGGGGACAAGTGCTTGGTTTACAATGGACCACCATGTTACATAAATTTGGGGGAGTATACATAAAATGTGGATGAACCTGCCATTCCAACCATTACATCTATATACAGATAAGTGCCTGTGGGTGCCAAAGTGCAGGAAGTGACGAATCTGTGACAGAATTTGAGGGGTTGACAATTAGGGATTTTGATAGGCTTGTCTAAGAAGATGAGTTTTCAGAGCGCCCTTAAACTGCGAGGGTTGTGAGTGTGCCTGATCACATGGGGTAACATGTTCCAGAGAACTGGTGCAATACGTGCAAAATCTTGGCAATGAAAATCAGTTGTAAGGGTTGAGTATGTTTTCACCGCTCCATCATAATACACATCCCTCATGATCCCAAACCCTCTCCCTCCCCCAATCCCGAGTCCTACAGAATCGAGTGCTTCTGGAATACCGGGGTTACCCATGAGAGGAGTAAGCGGACCCCCCGGTTTCAGAATAGATATGGAAGAGGGGTATGACCTAAATATTCGGACCACTGTTTGAGAGATGAAAGGAAGGGATGTTAAGGCCTTTTTGGGGAGCCACAAGGGTGGAATCCAGGGGATCGCCGCTGTTGGTGATCCAAATAACTCAGTCTCAATTTGGACCCAAAGTTTAATATGGGTATTATGAAAGCTATCGAGTATTGTAGCCGCCGCCAGATAGTAAGCCTGAAAATTTGGGACCGAAAGTCCGCCCTCGGCTCTAGGCCTCATCAAAGTAGCTCTGGAAACCCGAGGGCGTTTTTGCGCCCAGACAAACTGCATAATAAGACCATGCAAGGAACGAAAAAAAGGTTTGGGGAGGAGTACCGGTATTGTCTGAAACGAGCAAAGTAATCTGGGGAGAATGTTCATCTTTACAATGTTGATTCGGCCCATCCAAGAGAAGTCTTTTTTATCCCACTTGGAGAGGTCGGATCGTATTAAATTAAGAATAGGCGGGAAATTACGATCAAACAATTTGTTAAGATCCGCAGGGATGTTAACACCCAAATATTTAATATGAGAAGAGGCCCATGAAAAGGAATAGTTTTCCTTAAGCCGAACCACCTCTTCTGGGGGAAGGGAGATATTCAAGGCCACACTTTTGGCCATGGTCACTTTGTGATTGCTGAGCAGGCCAAAGGAGGCTAGTATCTGAAGGATAGAGGGGAGAGATATGTGTGGGTTAGTGACATATAGAAGCAGGTCATCTGCAAAAGCTGAACATTTCACCTCAAGCTTGCCACACTTGATCCCGCTGACGGCGTCATTCATGCGGATATCCTGGAGTAAGTGCTCCATAACTAGAGCGTATAAAAGAGGAGAAAGAGGACACCCCTGCCTGGTACCATTGCGTATAGGAAATGGACTGGAAAGCAATCCATTGACCCGAATTTGTGCTTGCGGGCGATGATATAGAGCGAACAACTTCTCATGAAGGATCGGGCCTATGCCCATTGAAGTGAGGCCCCCTGAGAGGAAGGACCAGTCGACCCGGTCAAAGGCCTTCTCTGCATCCAGAGAGAGCAGCATGCAGAGGATTCCAGACCTACGAGCATGATTAACCCCTTCCCGACATAGGGCGTATGGATACGCCCTAGCGGGAAGTGACTTCCCGCAAATGGACGTATCCATATGCCCTGGCGATCGCGAGGGCTTGCGGGCGAGCCACGCGTGATCGCAACATGGGACCAGCGGTAAATTACCGCTGGCCGCATGCCGTATCACCCCCGGCCGGAGTGGGCTCCGGCCGCGAGTGATTACCGCTTCATTACCGCAGCCTGTCATGGCTGAGATAATAAAGCCGCAGGCAGGAGGAGTGAGCTTCTGCTGCCTGCTCCCGTCGGCTGCCACACTGTAGTGCGGCACCGATCCCTGTCTGATGATCCCGGGAAGTGAAAGCCACTTCCCGGGGTCATCTGTGACGTCACCATGCCCACAATGCATTTGTGGCATGGTGACAGGCGTTGTCATGGGCGACCAGTACACAGTACGAGTACTGTGCACTGGCCTGCCTTCTAACAACAATCTGATGATTGCTGTTAGAAGATAAAGTGAAAAAAAGTAAAAATAAATAAAACACAAAAAATAAAATAAAAACACGTACACGGCCTTTACAAACGCCAATCGCCCCCAAAAAGATCAAAAATAATGTACCCATATTTGGTATCGCCGCGTGCGTAACGACCCACCCTATAAATCTGTCACGTTAATTAACCCGTACGGTGAACGGCGTAAAAAACAAAAACAAAAAACAGTCACAGAATTGCGATTTTTGTACATCCTGCAGCACATAAAATGGAATAAAAAGCAATCAAAAACTCATATAAATGCCAAAGTTGTACCAATTAAAACTTCAGTTCATCCCGCAAAAAATAAGTCCATACACGTCTCTGTATACGGAAAAATAAAAAAGTTATGGCTTTCAGAAGACAGCGATGCATAAATATTATTTAACACAATAAAAACAAATTTAAAAAACTATATAAATAGGGTATCGCCGTAATCGTATCGACCCAGAGAGTAAAGATAACTGGTCATGGATACTGCACGGTGAGCGCTGTTAAAAATAAAAATAAAAAACACTACTAGGATTGCAGTATTTTCTTCACCCTGCCTTCCAAAAAACGGATTTAAAACTGATCAAAAAGTCTTGTCCCCCCAAAAATTATACCAATAAAAAATGTCAACTCTTCCGCAAAAAACAAGCCCCTACACAGCTCCATACACAGAAAAATAAAAAAGTTATGGCTCTCAGACTATGGCGATGCAAAAACGTGTTTTCCTTTTTGAATAAAAGTGTTTTTATTGTGTAAAAGCAGTAAAATATAAAAAAATCTACAAATTGGGTATCGCTGTAATCGTATCGACCTGCTAAGTAATACTAGTATGTCAGTTATACTGCACGGTGACCGCTGTTAAAAAATAAAAATAAAAAACACTACCAGGAATGCTGTATTTTGTTCAAAATGCCTCACAAAAACCTTAATAAAAAGTGATCAAAGCGGCATATGCCCCCCATAATGGTACTAATAAAAACGTCAACTCATCCCACAAAAAACAAGCCCAGAATCAGCTCCGTATACAGAAAACTGAAAACGTTATGGCTATCAGAACAGAACAACATAAAAATGCAATTTTTTTATAGACCTATTTCTATTGTGTAAAAGTAATAAAACATAAAAAAAACTATATAAAATCTATATCATTGCAATTGTACCGACCCCCATAGTAAAGATATCCTGTCATTTATACTGCACGGCGAACGCTGTAAAATTGAAGCCCAAAAAAACAATGGCGGAATTGCGTTTTCCCCTCATTTTCATAGCCCAATGCAAAAAACAACAACTTTGTAACACCTGTGCACCCAAAATGTACAATACACCCCTAGATGAGTTCTATGAGGCGTGCTGAATCCAAAATGGGTTGACTTCTGGAAGGTTTCACCTGTTCTGGTACTTTGGGGGCTTTGTAAATGCGACATGGCCCCACCAAAATCTGCATTCCAAAAGCCAAATAGCGCTCCCTCCCTTATACCCCCTGCCATGCGCCCAAACAGCAGATTACACCCACATGTAGGGTATTGCCGAACTTGGAAGAAATTGTGTAACAAGGTTTTGGGTGCTTTTTTTTACCAGGATTCCTTGTAAAAATTAAACATTTTCAGCTAAAATTGCAGATTATTGGAAAAAATGTTTTTTTTACATTTTCACAGCCTAACGCTAAAAATTTTTGTGACACACCTGTGGGGTCGATATGCTCACTACACCCCTGGATATATTCCTTAAGGGGTGTAGTTTCCAATATGGGGTATTTTTAGGGGAGTTTATTAAGTTTTGGAACCTTAGGGTGTCCGCAAACCTGAAATGGCCCGTAAACAAAATGGTAATGAAAATGAGACCCCAGAAACGGGAATCAGCTAGTAAACTCCAGTCACTTTTGGCTAAACTCAATTCATTAGAGGTCTCCCATAAAGCCACTGGCACTGAATCGGACCTCAGAGAATTGACGCAACTCCGACACGACATTCTTCTGCTCATGGAACGCAAACATAATAGATATCGCCAGATGTTCGCCAGCGTTCTTTAACGTTTGGAGTAAAAAAGCCCAGGACGGTATTTTACCCCAAGGCTTGAGGATAGAGCCCCCCGTTTGTCCCCAAAAATTTAAAGGGAAAGCAGAGGGAAATTAGTGCATTTTACTGAAGATTTTTTTCTGGGGGCCTTTCCGGGAAAAATTATCCAATTTAAAAAAAACTTCTCGCCCCAACTTCGCGGGGCCTTTATAAATCACCGGGGGTTTTTTAAAGGCCCTCCCTACAAAAAAAGTTCCCCCCCCCCTTCCCCTCAGAGGTGTTAGGTCTCTAGGGGAAAACCCCTTTTTCTAAAGGCAAAACCTTGACTCTGCCATAGCCCCCTTAAACGGGTTAAAAAGCCCGGACCAGATGGCTAAAACACCCAAATTTATAAGCCCTTTAAAGGAGATTTTCCCCGCTTTTTAATCAAGTCTTTAAACTCTGTCCCCAGTCCCTCCTTTTTTGAAGGCCTTTTTAAAGCTAAATTTAACGGAAATTTCCCCAAAGGGGAAAAAAGGAAACCCCGCCCCTTTCCCAAAAGCTACCGAACCAAATTTTCGTCACCCCAAATACGAGGGAAAAATTTGTTTGCAAAGGGCAAATTGCTTTAGGGACTGCCCCCCCTTCTGGGGGGACATAAAAATTCCGGATCAGGTGGGTTTTACCCCCTCAGAGGGCTAGGGATAACCCCCAAAAAACATTCACTTTAAATAAATTTACGCCAAATGAAATTGGAATTCCCTGTAGGGCTGCTTTACTAGACGCAGGGGAAGGCCTTTGTTTCGGTTGATTGGGGCCTTTCTTTTCAGGTGTCCTCTCTTCTCTTGGCATGGGTCCGACCCTTTTCCAATCCAAATAATTTGCATTTTCCCCAGCCCCACGGCTCAGGTGGGTTAACGGACCCTTTTATTCCCCCTTTTTGTCATCAGAAATGGTCCAGGCGGGATTTTCCTTTTCCCCCGCTCTTTATGCTTTGGAATGGGCATCCCCTACAGGCTATTCGGTGGGGCCTTTCCAAATCCGGGGGGCATTCGTGTTGTGGTCCCCCTGTAAAGTGCTCCCCTTTTGGGGATGATTTTACCCCTTTAATGTCACTGCCCCCCTCATCCCCAACCTTCCAAAAAAAGAAAGGGTTTTTGACTTTGGATTTTTCCCGTAAACCCAAAGTGAACATGCCCAAAAAATTTATAGTTTGAATTTTTTCTTTGGGCAGAGATGGTTGCCATTTGAGCGGGGTTTAATCTTTCTCTTGGGCCACCCCCCCCCCCTGTCAAATCCCTTTGGGTGTTCACCTCCCCCTCGAATTCTCAAACCACTTTTTGGACCTTTAATTTTTCCCCCCCTGTCAGCACTAAGGGAGATTTTCTAAATGGGAAAAAAAAGGGACTTCTCGGGCCCTAGGTGGCTCAATGTAGTGAAGATAAAACTCCTCCCCCGCCCCCCTTTATTTATTATTATTTTTATTTTTAATTATTTATTTTAAACGCCTTTTGTTTCCCAGGGCGTTTGTAATTCGAGGGGGTTACATACTTTAAAAAACAATACGTAAAACGGTACAGTGTTTAATGACATTGGCAGGGACAGGGGGAAAGAGAGGACCCTACCCACAGGGCTTTACAATCTACAAGGGATTCCCAAGCTTTTCCCTTTTCTGTTTCCCCAAAGCCCTTTTTTCCTACCCTGATAAAAAAATTTGCGCAATTTATCGGGGCGGGGAAAACCCCCCCCGGGAAATCCCAAAAAATACGTTATCCAAAACCAAACCGAGGGGGGCGGCCTTTCCCCCAAACTTCCCAAAACCTTTATTATCGGGCCCGCCAAAGGGTGAGGATACTGGATTCTTTTCATATACAAAATTTTCTGTTTGGGGTTTTCAATTGGAATCCCCCAATTAAAAAATATCAACCCCGCTCCCATACCCGGGGTCCCTTTCCCAGAGTGGCTCCCCAAAAAAATTTCTTTTCTTAATTCCCCCAAAATCCGCGGGACTGTGTTTAGGGGATCATGGGTCGTATCCCCCCTTTGATGCATTTTTTGAAAAAGGATTTTGCTTTAACCCCTATTCCCGGGTTTCCCCGGGGATTTCCCTAAAAACACAAAGGGACATGGGGGGGGACGGTGTGGGGGGGAGCGGGGGTTTTTGGAATTATGAAAAAATTTTCTTTTTGACAATGTATTCTTTATCGTCCCTTGATCTTATTGAAAACACGGGAAAAATGTAAAACCTCTCTAGTTTCATATTCCCCAATTACGTTTTTTTCTTCCCTTTGGGGCCCATGGGCACTTTATGTGGGGCCCTAAAATCTTTAAATTTTGGTGTTTGAGAGGACTCACTTTAACTCTTTACTTTTTAAAGGGTTCCGAAACAAATTTGGTTTCTTCTGTAGAGGCTTCTACATTACCCCTTTTCCCAGAAGGCTTGGGAAAAGGGGAAATTGTCGAGATCATTTTGAGGGGAAAAAAATTTTGGGAGGACAATATTCACTTTTTCCCTTTGACCCCGGTCGCAGTGCGGATCCCGGAGAATGAATTTAAAAAATTATCACTCGAAAAAAAAGGGGTTGCCATCCACTGCACACCTTACCCCTCGTCTCAAAATTTTGGGATTGGGTTGCTTTAGGGAGGGGGGTCCCCATTTTAACATATTTGGGGGGGGTGCTTTTCCCTTGCACCCTTTCGGGTTTTAAAAATAATGGGACCCCCACCCGCCTGATTAGTGGCGTTAGACTGAAAAAATGATCCTCCCCTTCCCCCTTTTCTTTTTGAACCCCAAAAACCAGCCCCTCCAAAGGGGTTCAATTACTCCCTTTTCTACTAAAGGCTGCTAAACCCAGTTATCCCCAGGCTTTGGGATTATCTCCCCCCCACATTTAAAACGGGACTGGTTTTAAGGGGGTAAAACCGGTTTTTGTAGGAAAGGGAAAATTGGGATGGGGACTCATTTATTTAAAAAAGGCGTTTCTTTGGGGTTTTGGAAGGGTGGTTTGTTTCTGTGGTTCTGCCCATTTACTCCCCCATCATATAGTGAGGGGTCTGTGGCTGCTTTGAGGGTTTTTTTTCCCTGCTCATCAGCTGAGGATGAAAAAACTGACATCGGCGGCTTCCTTACCCCAGTTCGGTTATGTTATATATTTTTGTTGCCTTTTGGAGGGGGGATTTTTCTAAAATATCTGAAAACCCTTTTATTTGGGTAAATGGGAAAATTCCTTTCCCTGCTTCCCATGTGAATCGCGGGTTCCCCCCAACCCCCTCCCTTCTTTTTTTTTTTTTTTTTCTATCCCTTCTCCCCCCTCAACCAGAAATTTCTGCCATTTCCCAATATCCCTTTGGTCTCCAGCGACCCTTGGGTTTGGGGTTTTCTTTTTACCCAGTTTTTTTCCCTTATCTGGCAATTTATTTAAATTGTATTTCTCCAAAATTCCCATACTAAAATGAAAAATTTTTGTATTTAAACCCTTGCAAACGCTGTGTATACCATTGTTGTTTTTAAAATGATGTTTTCCCCTATGTTCCCTTAAATTAAAGTTTTAAATTGATAAAAAAAATTTAGCCCCCAGGCCCAGTAGGTGCCCCTCCATTCTGGGGCTTGTGGTTGAGCAAAATAATGCCTAGGGCACATATGGGTATCAAAAAACACCAGAATCTGGGAAAAATCAATAAAAAGTTTGCATTTCCCTGATCACTTTTACCTTTATTTTGTAAAACCAATGTAAAAAAACTGAAAATCTGCAAAAAATTTTAAATTTTTGAAATTTATTTTGGGTTTTAAAATTTTCCTGTGGAAACCTAATGGGTTAATAAATTTCCAAATTTGCGGTTTTTGGAATTTAACTTTAAGGGATGTAGTTTCTTAGATGGGGTTTTCTTTTTTTGGGGGGTTATCTAAAAAAGGAAATTAAAATTTAAAGTTAAAAATGGAGGGGTTCTCTAAAAAAATGTTATATTGCAAATTTTGTTTGAAAATTAGAAAAAATTACTACTAAATTTCTAAGCCCCCTAATGTCGTAAAAAAAAAAAAAAAAAAAAAAAAAGAATTTTAAAAAAAATGATCCCAAAAATACACCCTTTTTTTTTTTTTTACTTTTTTTTTAGGGTAGTTGCTAGTTATAAAAAATATTTTGAGGGGAATAAAAATTCCCGTCTTTCATGCAAAAAAATTTTTGAAAATTTAAAAATTGGTAAATTTTTTTAAAAAATTTTTCAAGATTTTTTTATATTTTTTTACTATATAAAAAGCATTTTTTTGGCCCCCCCAAATTTTTTTTCTTATCTTTTAAACCAATGTGTACGAGAAAAAAATCTCTTTAATCCATGGATAGGTTTTAAAATGTCAAAAAATTATTCTACATAAAAGTGACACATGCCCGATTTCAAAATGGGGCTCTGTCGAGAGGCCCAAAAAGGGGTCCCGGGGGGTAAAAGGGGGTTTAAAAAAAAGTGAATTTTTTTTAAACGTATTATCTCTCGCCCTTTTTTCGCGGAAATGAAGCCTAATGATTCCCCAAAGGAATGCGATGGTTAAAAAAGAGGATTTTAACCCAAAGGGCCCAAACAACTTTAGCAAAATTTTTGATCGGTATTAAGTTTGGGGAGCGGTCGGCAGCTCGACACGGGCCAGGTCCTTCCCCTCTTTAGGTATCCCCCGTTTTGAGCTTTTAGGAACTCCGGGGCAAAAGGGTGGGGGTTTTTGGGGGGATGAATTAAAGCCCCAAGCAGGTGGGAGTGACAGCTCATCCCGCAAAAACCCTTTTAAAGTTTAGCCCGTTTAAAACCGTTTTGGTCCTGGGGGTCTTACCCTTTTGGGAAAGAGGCAATTTGCCCTTTTGGAGCTCCCGCGGAGAGAAAGGATTTCCAGAGAGCTAAAAAAACTTCCCTGGTCAAGGCCGGGTGGCTGTTTTGAGGCCCTTTTGGTTTTTTTTGGCACGGTTCCTGCGTGTTTAGGGCGCTGGGCGCCGGGGGTTGTATAATTTTTAGTTTAAAATCCCATGGGAAAGGGTGTCAAAATAACCCCTGTCAAAAAAAATCAGTTTCCCCCCCTCCAATTTTAATCTGGGGGGAAAAAAAAGGAGGTTTCTTTCCCTCAGTGCTCTGGTAGATATCTGCCTGGTTTATTGCTCCACTTTATTAAAAAACCCCCCCTTTCCCCCCACCTGTTGAAAAAAGGGTTGTGTTTAAGCTCCATTGCGCTAAAACCCAGTGGGGGCAATAAAAAAAAACTTTTCGGGGTTCCCGGGGCCCCGAGGGCCTTAAAGGGAGATTTCCCGCAGGGAAAGCAGCCAAATTTAAAAGGCACGAAGTTTACTGCCCAGTTTTCGGGGCTTCCCGTCCCGATCCATGGTTTTATCAAAAAATCCCCGCTGGAACATTTTTAGTGCCTCCCCTTTGGACCTGGGGGGTGTAAAGGGGCGCCCCTATGGTTATTTGGAAGGGCAAGATGGCAAATTGGAGCTTTTCTGCAAAAGGTGGGGTTTTGCAAGGAGGGACTGTTTAGCTTCCCGGCAAACGGGGGGCGCTTGAAATTTTGGCAGATCAAAATCCAGGGCACTGGGGAATGATCAGAGTGGAGCATGACAACTATCTCAGATTTTTCACGAAGGGTAAAGGGGGGCGGGAAATGTTGGTTTTGATTTAGGGCCCCCTGCGGGGTGTACAGTGGTGTGGGTTCGAGAAAAAGGGGGTGGGTTTCCTTTTTTCCAGGATTTTAATGCGCCCAAAAAACTGATGCTGTGCCGTGAAAAAAGCTTTCCAGTCTGTTAAGTTCCCCCGGGGGGGGGACTGAAGACCCTTCATTCGACGTTCAAAGGAAGGGGGGTAAGGCCAAGTTTTAAAAAGCCAAAAAAGGAATTTTGGCCTGGGCCCAAGACGTTAGCTCCCCTCCGATCCTGGTGGGGGGAAGGAGATTTTGGTTTATTAGGAACATAAATATTTGCGTGGGGGTACAAGTGAAACCGGAAAATTGCCCTTTTAGAAAAGGGCCGTCTAGCCCCTTTCCCAATTTTAAATTCAAGAAACTGTATTGGGAAGGGGGCTTGGAAAGAGTGGCCCCCCCTTTAGGTTTTTCCCGATCAGTGTTACCACTAGGGGCCCCGGGAGGGGAGATTTGTTTTTAAGAAGGGCCCCTCATGGGCTTTTAACAAGTGTGTCTCTTGAAGGCATAAAGATATGAGATTTCCCGGGTATGCAGATGAAAAAAAAAGTTTTGCCCTTTTTTGGCAAGTTTAACCCCTTGACATTTAGGGGCGTAACCCCCAAAAATGTGCCCCATTTTAAATTTGTACACGACGAGAGCCCCTAGAGGTTTTGGGGCCAAAAGGCGGAGGGGTGACCCCAACTGGTGAGGGGAGATGAGGAAAAAGGGGAAAAATGACAGAACAAAGGAAAAGGGCCCAAAAAGGCCCTTCCCAAACAAGAAAGCAAAATACAGGAAAAAAAACCCAAAAAGCAGCCTACGTGCTGGCCCCCAGACCAAACCCGTGGCTGGGCCCGAAATTTAGCCCCCAAAAGGCAAATCGGGGGGTTGGGCCTTTCCCACTAACCTACAAGGGGGCTTCCAAAGGGTAAAGAAAAAAAAAAAAAACAGGGAAAACCCAGCCCGTGGAGCTCCAAGGGGCAGGAATTTTTTAAACCCGAAAAACAAAATATGTTAAAACACGCAAGAAAAATAATATGAAGAAACATTTAAAAATTTCTAACGTCCCCATAACAACTTGGGGAAAAAGATGACGCTTAAAAAAGAAAGCCTAGTAGGGTTTGTTGACCAAACCCGAGAGGGGGAAAGGAAGTGAAAGCACAAGGCATGGAAAAAAGTTCCCCAAACACGGGTAAAAACCCCTTAAAACATCCTTAACGTTGTTTATTTCCGTGGGAGGACCAAATGGGGAAACCCGGGGGGGGGCCCCGGGGGGCTTTTCTTGACGGGCTCCCAAACGCTGGAGTTTCGGGGTGCGAGGAGGCAGGGGCGGGGAGTCCGTCGTTGTTTGGTTGGGGAAGCGACCCAGATGGAAATTTTACAATTTGCGGCCTGCCGGCAGGAAAATCCTCAGTGTTTTGACCAGGGGGGAAAGGGGAAAAAGGGGAGATCAGCCAAGGGGCGAAAGGGGAAATGTTTGGGGTCACCCTGCTTAAAATTTTAGGGCGAATGGGAAAAAACCCCGGGGGGTATTGGATGTTTCTTTCCCTTTGGGGAAAGAGAGTTTTGGGCTTGAGGGCTGTCTCATTCTTTAGGGTTCGCCAAAAAGGGCAGGTCCCGGGAAAAGAGTCTAATTAGGGGGGCCCCTTTATGCGAATAGGGTCCCTTTAAACCCTGTTTCCTCAGAATTTTTCCCCCGGTATAGTTTGGGGGATTCTGGGGAAATGACATTCTCTCGGGTTTTGGGGGTTTGGGTTGGGGGGCGGAGTGCCCTGTGGGCTCCGGGTTTTAAATTTTATGAAGCTGTATCAGGTCTGCCTAATATTTTGTTGAATGTTTTAGTAAAGGGCCCGGGATCGCTCGAGGTGCACACGTTTCTGGGGAAAGGGCCCCCGGGGCCCGATGTTTTTGCGGCGATTGCGATTCTCCAGGGCGTAAGTTGGGGTGGTTATGAAGTTCAAGTGGTCAGCCACTGCTGTTTGGAGAATGTTATTGGGGTTTTTTGGGCCCTCCTGGTTTCTCAGGGTGCTGACTTTTGCTGCAAGTCCCCCATGGCTGATGGGGCCCCGGGTTTTAGAGTCCTAGTGCCAAGGGCCCCCCTGGATCTTGGTCAGTGATTTAAAATCCCCATTTGCTGGGATGCGAAAAGTCCCGTGTATTGCCGGGGGGGGGGGAAACCCCAGGCGGGGGGGTGGGGGTGCCAAAACCCAAAGTTGGGGATCCCGGGTTAGAGGGGGCCAAATTGTCCCTTGCACAAAAAGAGAGCCCTTTGGGTGGGCCCCCGGGCCCCTTTTTTGGGTGTTGTTTTTTTGGGGTCAGGCCCTGGGTTTAAAGGTGTTGTTTACCCCCCCCCGAGAGGGCCCGGGGTTGGTGGAGGGGGAAAAGCTTTTTTGGGGGAAAAAAAAGCCCCAAAGAGGGCCCCGAAATTTTCAAGGGGGGTGATGATGCAGAGGAGTGGTCTGCTCTGGAATGAGGGCGTGGCCCGGGTGACCGAAGCTGGGATGGTCCATTTCCCAACCCCCCGGGGGGCGGGGTGGTGTAAAACTTCCTATTGGGGGTGGGATGGTAGCGGTGGGGGGGTAAAAGGGGCGGTTTGCACCCCAGGGCTCTGAGAGGTTTTGCCCCCCAAAAAAAGAGTTCTGGGGGGGGGGAGGGGAAATTGGGAAACTGTTTAAATTTTGCTATACCCTGCATGGGTTCAGTGTGGAGCATAGGGTCTGACATGGTGTGGCAGTCCCCAAAAGAGCTCTCTGCCGCCCATTCACAAAAGCTATCCCTGTTAGGATCTGGGCTCGCGCCCAAAATGGTTTAGGTTTTTGGTTTTTTCCCTCTGGCACCCCAGACCCCTGCCCCTTTTTATGGGGCTTTTTTTTGGGGTTTGCCCGAAGGGGGTGTTGCTTGGTTTTAAAATTTGGGGGACAGGGCTTCCCCCCTGGCAATGGTAGGGGGTCCTGAGTGAGGTTCCCCGGGGTGTAATGGGGCCTGATGCTCCCCCGTGGGGGGCAAAAAGTTTGGCCCGGGAAAAGGGCTGCGGGGCCCCCCCAGGTTATGTTGTCCCCGCTGCGCGGGGCCCCCTCTCCCCCAGGCGAAGGAAGAGGCCCGATGGGGCCCCCTGTTTCTAGGGGAAACCCAGGGCCCCGAAGATCTGCGGGGGTATACGTGGGAAATCTCGGGGAAAACCCCCGCTGTAACCCTTGCGCGCGGGGGTCGCGTCCAGTCCCGGGGGGGGGCCCCGACTGTAACGGGGTCAGACCTGGGGGACTCTGCAGTGTTTGGAAAGGGGGTTTTGTCAGGCTCCCGGGGAAAGGCGAGAGGTCTTGCTGCCAAAGGGGACGGTGAGTGTTGGTGGGGCCCGGGCTGGGGGGCGTGCTGCAGTTTTTTATCGAGGAGACCGAAAATGGGGGGAAAATTTGGGGCCCAGGCTGGGGAGGCGGAGGGCTGAGTTTCTCCCTTTCCCTGCCAAGCAAGGGCGTTAAAAAAATTTGAAATAGGGATTTTCCCCCGGAGCGCTTTAGATAACTTGGAAAATCCCTTTTTCCCCCCCTTCTGGGACCCTTTTTTTGGGCAGTCTTCTCAGTTTTGTTTTCCTGCCAGGAGTCGGTCTGGAATTTCGTTGTCCCCAATGGCAGGGGCCCCGCCCCCCCGTTTTTAATTTTTTTTTTAATTTAAAAATTTACTTGTATTTATTGTTTTTGTTTTTTAAACCCCCTTATTGTTTTTTTTTTTTCTTGGTTAAGCAATTTAAGGGTACTTGGAAAAATAAATAATTCATTACTTTCTTGTCCCGTATGCACGTCTGCAGTCAGGGGCCCGCAGAAAGTGGCCCTGCTGCAGCCTTCCCCCTACAGACAGCCCTTTGGGGGTACTTAGGTATTTCCCGGGCTGGGCTGTACGACATTCCCCCGGGCCCTCGGTCACCAGGAGTCCCCAAACACCGATGGAAACAGGGGAACTGCCTTTTTAAATTGCTGCCGGGCAGAGAAAGCCCGTAAAGGGAATGGGGTTTTTTAATACAGCTCTGTACCCAAAGCAGGTGCGGGTTTCTGGGAGCCGCAAAACTCCTCTGTTTCAGCGACGTCCTTTAAAAGGGATGTTCACACGCCTTTTTTTGTG
>JAODAL010049679.1:0-27996 GCA_025379985.1 Phyllomedusa bahiana | reverse complement strand
GACAGCACTCTCCCCCCCCAGTTAAAAGATTCGCTGGACTACTGGGCAGCCAAACTGGATTTGTGCCCGCAAAACTTGCCGATTTTTGCAGTAAAAGGGGGCTGTCCTCCCCGGGCCCAGTGTGTGGCATCAGAGCGGGTTTTTATTTCCCGGCGGGGGCCATCGTTCCCAAAAAGGGGAAAACCCCCGCTTGCCCAAAGGGGAAATGTGGAAGACTGACCTTTGTAAAGTTGAATCAGGCGTGGATCGCCCGGGTTTCCACACCAATGCTTTGGGGTCGATTAAAATCATTTTAGGGACGTCTAAACCCAAACGTGAAAAATGAGTCTGGGTTCAAACTCCCTGCCTCACCCACTATTCTGATGCCACCCCCCCGCCTGAGGGCCACTTATCTGCTGCCCAGTTTCTCCTCTGCATTCAAACAACTTTACCGGGGGAAATGTTTTTGCCACCCCCCCCACACTTGCCATTGTCCCCATTTTATGACCTCTTGCTGTTTGCGGGCTGTTGCTGGGGCCGGGGCCCACCCACACTTTTTTCTTTATCCCACTCTCTGCCCTCATGCTTTTTGCTCCTCCCGCCCAAGACCTCCACTCTTGTCTTTTGTGCCCTCTGTGGCCTACTCCAGTTTTTGCCACCCCCAAAAATTGTCATTGTGCCACTGTCTAAACCTCATCCCTGCGGCCGCCGTCACCTCCATTTCTGTCTTGTAGGGCCACTCTTTTGGCCTACCCCCCTTTTTTGCCACCCCAAAAAGTCATTGTCCCACTCTCTCCCCCTTTAATCCCTGCTGAAACCCGTGACCTCCACGTTTTTTTTCCATTGTCCCAACTCTGTGGCCTACTACGTTTTTGCCACCCCCCAAGAATGCATTGTCCCACTTCGGACCTAATGTGCTGCCGCCGTACCCCCACCCCTCTTTTTTTTTGGGTGCCACTCTGTGGCCTACTCTGTTTTTCCCACCCCCAGAATGTCATTGTCCCATCTCTAAACCTCTTGGGGCTGAAAACGTGACCCCCACACTCTGTTTTTTTCCCATCTGGGGGCCCTTCAAACAGTTTTTGCCACCCCCAGAATGTCTTTGGGCCCCACTGTCTGACCTCATGCCCCTGCCGCCGTCACCCCCAAACTCTCTGTCATTGTGCCACTCTGGGGCCTACTCCTGTTTTTCCCACCTCCAGAATTTTCATTGTGCCACGGGTCTGACCTCAGGCAAATGCGGTGGTGTTTGCCGGGGACCCCCAAAACTTTTGTCATTTTCCATTCTGGGGGCCCTAAACATTTTTTGCCCCTCCAAAATTTCACTTTGCCCCTGTTGCCTCTTGCTGCTTTTGGCTGCCGCCGTCCCCTCCCCCACTTGTCACAAAGGGTTGCCACCTGGCTCTCAGTTTTTTTTTTTCCAGCTTTCCCCCGGCAGGGCTTTATCGGGAAAATTTTTTCCCGCCTTCAGTTTTTTTGGTCGGGTTTTGCCCTTTTAAAGGGCCCCGGGGAATTTTATAGTAAAGCAAATTCAAATGGGGCGGCGGCAGTCTTTGTGGGTATACAAAAACAAAACCATTTTATGAAGCCCAAAACCCCCAAGCCCCCTCGCATATTTAAGCATGGCAAAAGTTTAAAAGCCCCTGCAGGTTTTGTGCAGCCTGGAAATAGCTTTTTTAAGTATTCCCCTGAAGTAATTTGGACCAAAAGTTATTTTTGTGGGGGGAAATTCGGGGGAAGGTGAGGCGAACCGAATTTTGAGAAATTCGCCCATCTCTAGTTACAATAATTATTAATATGCCAATTAAAAAAGTATTTCAAATAAACAAATGCATTTACAGTTACAATTATTACAATAAAATTAGGAATAATTTTATGTTTTAATTAGTGTTGTCCTTTGGGTTCAAATGGGGAAACAAAGTTTTAATTTTGCAAAAAATGAGTCATCCCTAGCAATGGAGCAGACGCACCCAAATTCCAATTTCTTTGCGGAAAACTGCGTTTTTTCTCTGTTTGAGGCAGGATTTTTTTTTGGGCATGCAATTAGGCTCACTATGGTTTAGATTAAACCAGAACCCGTAGTGCAACAGATGTTTTTTTTTAAGCAAATTATTTGTAAAAAACTAACGCAAAAAATTTTTGGACAGGGATGATTAAAGTTATATAGTTTTAAAACCTTTTTGGGGGGGGCCCCACAAGTTGACAGAATGCCCTCCCATTTGGCATTCCCCTTTTCCCTGAGTTTTTAACGGGTACCCCCCCTACCGTGTTTCTCCAAAAATTTGGGACACTGTCTTATTTTAAAATTTTGCCCCAAAGGTTGTGCTATGTCTTCTTTTTGGGGGGTGCCTTATATTTTTCAAATAAGAAAAAATTTTAAAATTTAAATTCTGAAAAAAAAAAATTTGGACGTTTTTTTTAATCCCCCAAACCAGCATAAACTAGACAAACTGTAAATCTTGTCGTTTGAAGTTTTAAAACAGTATGGTAAAAAGGTTTTTTTTTTTACCTCCCTAGTTTAAACTGTAAAAAACCAGAAATTTAAAATGTATTTAAGGGAAATTTCATGTCATCATCTTTTTTGACTCATTTAAACAACCCAAAAATCCCTAAAATTTTGGGTTGACTTTGTTGGGACGCCTTTTCCCTTTCAGAATCTTTTCTCTCATGTCTAGCAATGCTCTGTCCTTGAATGAATTTTTTTTGGGTAAAACCCTGCTTGTGGAAATTTTGAAATTGAACGTCATTGATTTTCCCCCCATAAATTCTTCCCCCAAGTCAAAAACCTCTTTTTGGTTTAGGCTTCACAAATTTTTCCACGTGTTTTCCCCCCCATTTTTTTTTCATTGTAGTCATTTTTTTCCCCAAACCGAAAAATTGGCCCCTTGAATGGCTTATTTATACCCAATATCAAGGGCGCCCATGTATGATTCGAAAGGGACTTTTTTTTTTCCTTAGCCCCGACACCACAGTTTTTAAATAGATTAAAGAGTGTAGAATACGACAGATTTTTGGCGCTTACATAGGGCTTTTTTCGCCAAAAACTTTGTAGGGGCATAGAATGAAATTGCGCCAAAACTTGGCGCAAAAAGGTCTATGTAATGCCCCAAAAAAATTGTCGTTTTTCTACCCCTTTTATATCTATCTAGAACTGTGGGGGTCGGCGCCGTAAAAAAAAAAGTACGCATTCAAATTTTCCATATATGTTTGCCTTTAAAATTTTTTCAATGCTTAGATTTTTGAGATTTGAGAGGTAAAATAGGGACTAGGGGTTGGGGGCGAATCGATTTAACGAAGTGGAATTCGTTTATTTTTTAAGGAAAACTTGGGTTTCGGAACGAAGTCGAATTTTGGGGGTCTTCGGGTGAAAAAAGTGTGCTTTTTTGATTGTTAAAATTTGGCGCGGGGCACATGGCGCTACATAGGGCAAAGCACTCTGGGGGAAAAAAAGGGCATCCCCTGCATGACATGTGAAGAGAGGGAAGCAAAATCAGAAAACCGGGGGGTTTTGGGACGTCCCCCGCACTATTTAAGTCCGGCGCCCCCGTGGGAGTCACACCCCTCTAAATGTACTGAGGGGGAAGGTGCTCCCTTGGGGTAAATAGCGCTTTTTTGAATATGATTTTTACACAGCGTTTTTTGTGGGGGTGTTCCGCTTGTTCAGAGACTTTTCTTGATGTTTTTATTTCTGTTTTTTTTGGGGGTATTTGGATCTGAAACCCAGTGGGGCGCCCAAATGCGTGCATTTTACATTAATTTCCCAAGGGGGGATCAAAGGGCAGTTCCTGTTGTATTATTTAAAAAAAACGCGGTTTTTACAATACAAATACCATTTCTTTTTTGGGGGCTGCTAAAATTTTTTATTGCGCAATTTACATCCAGGGGTTAATTAAGCGTTTTTTTTTTGCTGGTGTGCTGACAAAAAAAAAACCGTTTTTTTAACCCCAAATTATTATTTTTTTTTTGGTAGCCAAATTTTACAACCCAAAGGTTAATTACAATTTATCTCTTGTTGTGTGGCGTAAAAATTTACGCCTTGTAAAGTTTAAAAAGTTTACTAGTTTGGGGGTGGCTCAATTTATTGCGCAATTTAACCCAAAGGGGGTTAAATTTAAAGCGTTGTTTTGCTGGTGTGCTGACAAAAAAAAACCGTCTTTTCAACCCAAAAAATTATAAAAAAATTTTTTTTTGGGTAACCCCTTTAATTCAAAGAAAAAGGTTTAAATTAAAAAATTTTAAATCTTTGTTGTGTGGCGTAGAAAATTTAAAAACCCCATTTTTAACACGCTACAAAGCTACTAGTTTGTGGGGGGGGGGCTAATTCAAATGCGCAATTTAAACCGGGGGTTTAATTTAACCCGTTGTTTTGCTGGTGTGCTGACAAAAAAAAACCGTTTTTTTTCAAGGGCCAAATATATATATATTTTTTGGTACCCTTTAATTACAAGAAAAGGGTTTAATTAAAAATTTTTTATCTCTTTTTTGTGTGGGGGTTAAGAAAATACCCCATTGTAACACTTTTACAAAGCAAACTAGTTTTTGGTGGCCCCAAAATTCTATTGCCCCCAATTTTAAACATACAGGGGTTAATTTAAGCGTTTTTTGCTGGGTTTTGTGACAAAATAACCCGTCTTTTTCAACCCCCAAAAAATTTATATTTTTTTTGGAGCCTAATTCCAAGCAAAGGTTAATTACAATTTTTTCCTTGTTTTTGTGGCCCTTTAGAAAAATACGCCATTGTAAACGCTTTAAAAAGCTATATTTTTGTGGTGTCTCAATTCTTTTGCGCAATTTCATCCGGGGTTTAAAATTAAGCGTTGTTTTGCGCTGGGGCTGCCCAAAAATAAACCTTCTTTTTTCAACCAGAAATATTTTAATTTTTCTTTTTGCAAAATTTTCACAAGGGGAAGGGGTTAATTAACCCTTTTTGTGTTTTTTTACATTTGGGAAAAAAACACACAGTGCTTGTAAAGAAAACCTTTACAAGAAAATTTTTCCGGGCCCAAATTTGGGAAACGCGTTTTTACCCAAAGGGGTTTTCCCCAAAGTTTTTTAAGGGGGTTCTTTTGGGGAGTAAAAAAAAGGGTTTAATATTTATTATACAGATGCTTCATCAAACTTTTGTCTGTACTTTTTAGAACAACAGTATGTCGGGACAGGGGGAGTTGCAGGCCCCGAAATGCGAGTGCAGTGGCACAAAACATTTTAAAAAGGGCCCCCAAGGCCCGCAGACGGGCAATTGGGGACGCCCGCAGCGGGGGGCCCACTGGTGAGGCCAAAATGCCGCTGTCATTTTGGGGCCCCGTGTGTTGTTCAGCCCCCCAAAGGGGTTCTTGTTTGGGTTTTGATTGGTCATACTTTTCCTCCCAGATGACTTTAAAAAACCCCCCGAAAAGAGTGGGTGGGAACCTCGGGACAAAAACCCACTTGGGTTGGAAGGGGCCCGGGGAGGGGGTCAGCGGCCTCACCTGTCCCAGCCCCCTCGTCCCACCCAGTTCCCTCACCCGGGGATTATTTATGTGGTCGGGGGCCTCAGCGCCATATTTAGCGAGGAGGGAAAACAATTTGAGGGGGCCCAGTCAGCAGTATTTGGCGGGCGAAGAAAATGGGGGCCAAAAATCCCCAGTTTCTTGCAGTGGGCCCGGCAAAGTATAGTTTGTGGGAGGGGGCATGGGAGGTCTTTGTGGTGGGGAGGCCCCAGCCTGGGCTTAAAAAGGGACCGGTGATGGGGGCGGTAGTGACATGAAACAAAAATTAGATGATGTTTGAAACCCGGACCCCCTTGGGGGGGTAAAGGCAAGGGCTTCATATCGTCGGGGGAAGGGGCGTCAGCTTGGCGTCAGGAGCGGCGCACCCGGGGGAAAGTGGGTTTTTTTGTGGCCGGGGAGTCAGGGGTGGTAGCACCCGTGTGAGGTCGGGAGAAAAGCGGAAAAGGGGTTTAAAAAAACCCGCTTCGCAGGTCCAAGACAGTAGGCGGCCCCGGGGGCTCAGCAAAAGGGCACCGGCGGCGAGTAGTAAATCGGCGGGCGGTTGGGGGTAAAATCAGAAATTCGGCGGGGTGGCAGTTCTTTGTAAGACCCCGGAGGGGGCCAATATGGGTATATGTAGAACCCTGTGGGAAAAAGTGAAGGGGGCCCCGGGGAGTAAGTTGGCCAACGGCCCTGGTAAAACCCCAATTGAGCTTTTCACCTTGGTGGCCGGGGGAGAAACTTTTGGCAGATGTGGGGTCCCCCTGCCGCTCAGCAGCAGCAGGGGCCGGGGCACGCTTTGCCTTTTCGCCAGTAAAGGGCCCCAAACCCCCTCTGCAGAAGGCACTGTTTCTCTTTGATTCCCTTCTCCGGCCCAAAGGTGTCCGGGCCCCGCTACTCGGGCGCCAGCGTCTTTTCAGAGGGGGGCGATTGTAAAGAGAAAAAACAGTATGCCCCAAAAACCCTTCCAAAGGTGCAGAAACCCTGACCGTGCCCTGCCCAAAAGTTGTGGAAAGGGCAGTCCCCCCCTTTCCCAAAATGGGGGGACTTTTGCACCTTTTCCCAGAGAAATAATGGTTTGGTGCCAAACCCGAGAGGGGAGGTTCCAAGCCGTAATTTTTTTTCCCAAAAAAAGGGGAGACCAGCACTTCAAAAAATATGTAGAACAGAAGTGGGTCGTCCTTGAGCTTTTTTGGTTTTTCCCAAAGGGACAGGCAGCGCGGACGTCCCGGAGCTGTAAAATAGGGCGGGCCCGGACATGTCCTTTTTCGGCCCACTGGGTGAATTTTGGGTTTTCCCGCCCCGGCCCCCAACAACTTTTGGGAAAGGGGACGCCGCTTTTTCCTCCACGTTGTCAAAAATGTGGTCCCGCGCCAATGTCCGCTCCTCCTTTCCCCCCACCACCAACCAAACTCCGCCTCCCCAAAAATCTGGCTCCATTATACCCACATGTGTAGGGCACAGCGGTGTCCCCGCAGTTTTTACACCTAGCTTTTCTCGGCGAAAAAGAAGTCACACAGGGGAGGGGCCCGTCCGGGGTATGCAGCAAGAAATCGATGTGTGGCTTTTCTCCCCGCCAACTGCAAAATCGGAAACCCTTTGGGGACGGGGCAATGGGAGAACTTTGGTGTCCGCGCTGCAAACCCAGGAGGGTGGTCCCTGCCCCCCTGCATTTGGGGCACGTGTTCAAATTGGGTTTTTAAAAAAGGTTTTCCCGAAGTTCTTCCATTTGATCTTCAGAAAAATTCTGAAAAAAGGGCCAGGAAAAAAATGGGATGCACTTTATCCATTTTTTTTACAAAGCCAGGAAAAACCCTCCCCCGAGTTGCCCCGCGGGAGAAAGGGCCCCCCCCAAACCCTTGATATGCGATGTTTCACCCGCTGGAAATTCCCAAACCTTTACATGTTGGACCCGGGCTTATGAACAGAGAAAAGGGCCAAAATTTTTCGATTTTTTGGGTGATCCAGGGGGACAGAAGTTTTTCCCCCGTGTAACTTTGTTTGTCAGCCCGTGGGGAAACTTTGCGTGGGGAAACCCGCCGGTTTTTTGAGGCCATTCGAGGAGGCAAGTTAAATTTTGTCAGTCGCAGGAACACCCGGGGTGAATAAAGTCATTTCCCTGCTTCTTTTCCTGGAAAAAGTGCTGAAAAATCTGTTTTGGGCAGGGGGACGGGGGATGTGGCGACTAAATTCGGGCCACATGAGTTCCCGGGGGGGGATGAAATGGGGAGGAGGGAGGGGAGGGGACATTGGAAAACAGAAGAAATTTTCTGGTGGATTAAAAGAGGGGATTTTCTAACCCCGGGGGGAAAAGAGAGGAGGGGCAGGAGCAGTGGAGGAGGGGTGGAGATGAGGGAAAACGGGGCAGTTTACTCCCAAGCACCGTGGCGTATACAGTGGGGAAAAGGAGGCAGGGAGCCCCCGGGTCAATTGTGCAGATGTCCCGCAGCATTGGATTTGCCTGGGGTGTGAAGGCCCAATTGTCGCATCCGGCAGAGGGGGTGACTTCTGGCTCTCCCCTATTGGCCCTCGCTACCGGGTTTTAAAAAGGGGCCTTTTTCCCCGTATTGAGAGGGAAGACAAACTCAAAAAACTAAAAGGGAAATTCCGTAATCAGTTGGCCGCTGCCCAAATTTCGGAAAACGGGCCTCCTCTGGGGCAGGTTTACCGGGGGGGGGTTTTCCCGCGCTCAGTTTACTTTCCCCGGCTGCTGGGGGGAAAAGGGGGGGGGGTAGGGGGGTACCAGCTAAACAGCCGTAACCCAAATCTGGAGTCCCCTAAGAGCAGCTTCCTTCACCCGCCCCAGTTTTTGGGGGGGCAGTCCCCCAGCAAACAGCCGCAGAGGACTGGAGCATTTTCCCCGAAACCCAAAAGGTTGTGGCCTACTTGGACAGCACTCTTGGGCCCCCCCAGTTAGAAGATCCGTTGGGCTTAAAAGGGCAGGCCCCCAAAAAGGATGTTTTGGCCGAACTTGCCCCAGTTTGCAGTGGAAAAAGCTGGCCTGCCCCGGCCGTAAATGTGGCATTTAGAGGGGTGTTCAGTGGGGGGGGGGCCAAACCCCTTTTCCCCAAGGAGAACCCCCCTTTTTCCAAAGGGAAAAATTTAAAAGATGACCTTTTGTTTAAAAGGGAAGGAAAAAGGCGGGGGAATTTGGCCAAGGAAATTTCCAAAACACCAATGCCTTTGGGTCAGTCGGGGTTTAAAATACCTGGGTCAGGGCCCCCTATTTTGTGCCGCCACCGCCCGATGCCACCCCATTGCTGATGGGTTTTTCCATCTGCCCCACCGTCTTTAAAAGGGGTGGTAAATTTCCCCCCACCTAACACTCTGTCATTGTGCCCCCTCTATGTGTCCTTGCTGCTGCTGCTGTTGTGTTGCCGGGACTCCACACTGTGTCATTGGGGGGCCCCTCTGCGGCTTTGGGACTGTTTTTGCCCCCCCAGAAGGGATTGTTTCCCCCTCTTGACCTCATGCTGTTGCTCCGGGCTTCACCTCCACCCCTGGCATTTTTTGCCCCTTTCCTGACCTATTTCTTTCGCCGCCCTGCCTCCCCTCTCAGTCATTTTTGCCCCTCTGTGGCCCAAATACTATTTTGCCCCCCTGCAGGGAAAAAAGTTTTTTGTGCCATCTCTGACCTCATTTCTGCTGCTTTGACTCCTGTCGTTGCCCTTTCCCCACTGTGTAAATTTTGCCACTGTTGCCCATGCTGCTTTCCCTGGCTGCTTTCCGGTTTTCCCCCCCACACCCCTTTGGGCCTTTTCCTGTTTTTGCCAACCCCCAGAATTTTTTTCATTTTGCCCACCGTCTGCCTCATGGTGCTGATTTTGGCTGCTGCCGGGGCCTTTCCAAATGTGTCATTGTGCCACTGGGTTTAACCCTTATGCTGCTGCTGTTGCTCCTGCCGTGCCCTCCCCCACTGTGTCATTTTTACCACTCTTTGGGCCCACTCCCTTTTTTTCCAGCTCCGTTTTGTCATTGTGCCCCTGCCGACCCCATGCTGCTGCCAACCCTGAACCTCCCCACTGTGTCATTGTGCCCCTCTTCGGCCCTTTGGGACTTTTTGCCACTTCCAAAAATGTCATTGTTTCCTTTTTGGGCCTCATTTCTGCCCGTGGCTGCCGCCGTAAAAACCTCCACCTCTGTCACTAATTTTTGGGCCCCCTGAGTCTCGTTTTTTTTTTTCCGCTTTTTTTGCCATGACTTTATCAGGCACGTTCCTCTTCGTTTTTTTTGGGCCGTTTTTTCCCCCCTAAGTGGGCCCCGGGCATTTTATAGTGAAGGGGATTCTAAAAGCGGGCGGGAGGGCATGTGGGGTGTTTATTACCCAAAAAAAACAAAAATTGTTTTTGAAGACCAAAAACCAAACTCCCTCGGGATATTTAAGCATGGCACAATTTACAGCACCCCGGGAGGCTCTGGGCCCGCCTGGAAAATAGCTGTTTTTTAACATGAAATTTGTTTCCGGAAATTTTAAATTTGGAACCAAAAAAGAATTTTTTTTCCCGGGAAAAATTTGGCAAAAAATCCCCCAACCGAATTTTTTAGAAAACTTTGCCCCCTCTCTAAATATGACAGATTTTTTCCGCATTACATGAGTTAATGTGCCCAAGTTTGGGCTTTACACTCTATGGGCCATACAAAATTTGGCGCCTTTAAAACCCCTATGTAATGCGGCAAAAATCCCCAATTTCTGTCGTTTTCTACACCCCTTCAATATTAAATTTTGAAAACCCGGGAAGTGCCGGGGGGCCAAAATTAAAAAAAGTACGCAGTCGGGAATTTTATACATGTCCCAATAGTTTTTTTATGGTTTTTATAATTATTAGAATCATCAGTCTCTCAAAGTTGTTCATTACATCTATTTCCCAAAACAAAAATTTTTGGGGCATTACATAGGCTTTAAAGCGCCAAACTTTGTTGGGCCCTTTTGAGTGTAAAGGGGAGGAAATTTGGAGAAGTTTGGCGCACTAAGCTTATGTAAGGGGCCAAATAAAAATTTGGAAAAGTCGGCGCCAAGTAAAAATATCGAAATTATTTAAAGTCGCCCCCAAGAAATTGGAGATGGGGGCCCCTCAAATTCCCCGCAGGAATTTATTTTTTGACCCATTTTTTCTTTCTTTAAAAAAATTTCTTCATGTCTTTAGAGGGGGTTTTTTTGGCTGCTTTCCCAGATAGCAGGGCCTCTTTGGCTTTCCCCGCATAAAAGGGGTAGCATTAAATTTAAACCCCCTTTCTTATTTAAATGCCTTTGTGTGGCCCCGGGCCCTTTTTGGTTTCAAGAATTTAAAAAAAGCCTGAAAAGGGTTTTAATCTTTTTCCTTTTTGGCCCCTTGCAATTTTAAAGGCGGGAAATTTTGGTGCCATTTTAGACGAATTTTCCCCAAAATTTTTTGGTAACCGTTTTTCTTTGAAACAAGTTGAGGGGTTTTACACTGAGGAGGCACCCCGCCCTTTCTCCAAAATTTTTTCCCTTTAGTGATTGGCCCCCTAAAAAACTGCAGGTTTTATCCATTTCAATCATGTTTTAAAAAATTTTATTTAGAAAAATCAGGATCATCAATAAAAAGGACTTGTATGCAAAAGGGACGTTTAAAATTTCAGCATTTTCCAGCTTTTTTAAAAAGTTTTTGTGGACCATCTTTTAAAAACAGTTCACTTTGTGAAGAAAATTAAACCCGCCCGTGTTGTGATGTTTTAAAATTTTTTCATGGGCTATTTCAAAGTGGGGGTGCCCTTGCAAAGGGGAAATTTTGAATCTGAGCCCTTTTTCACAACCAAAACCCTTTTCTCTCCTGTCAACAACCCTATCAATTTGATCGGGTTTTCTAGCTCAAAAAATAAAGGTTGCCGACCCCCAATCCCCCACTTGCGCTTTTTTGCATTTCCCTTTTCCCCCTTGGTTTTATTGAAGGGTTTTCCCTAACCCCGCTGCCTTTTTGGGACCCAAATTTACCTAACATCTTTTTCTTTGCCCAAAAAAAAGTAAGATTTTTTCCCCCCCAAAAGTTTCCCCAATTCCCTTTTTTTACTCCAAAAAGAATAAACTCTTTCTTTTTGCGCTCATCTTCTAGGGGGAAAAAAAAAACCAGCACTCTTTATTATTTTTTTTTATCTTTGGGAAAAATTCAGCGGGAAAAACTGGCACCCAAAAAATAAAGTGTTTCTGTTCGGTTTCAATTTATTTCCTGTCAGTAAATATTTGGGGTCCCAACAAAGATTTGACGGCACTTGTACAGCAGTTTTTGTCCCCCTATTGCAGCTTCCGGCCAAACCCGAAAGGGAAGGCCCGTACGGGACTGTTTGGGGAAAATTTTAATGGCCCGGGGGGGGACAGCGGCAGGGGCTGTGTTTTGCTTGGGACTGGTTTCTGGCCCGGTTTCAACGCGATAAGGGGGCCCGGTTTTTGGGGCGGGAACATAAGGGTAGTTACGGTTTAAAAAAACGCTTCATATGTCTCTTCTATGTTTAAAAGTAACTAGTTTATTTTAGGGGGGTGGGTTTTTTATTAGCCAATGCTTCAAAAAACGCTGGGCATGCCTTATTTTCGGGGTTTTGACTTTTATTTTTTTGGGGGGAAAAACGGGGGAGTAATTTGTTTCACATGGAACTAAAAGGGGGTTCCCCCCTTTCTATTTTTAGAGCATTACCCCAGCTTTACATTTTTTGCTAAGGATAAGGGCTTTGAAAAAGCCCGAAAAGCTTTTTCAGCGTAATTAAAGGGCCCCCGTTTTTTTTGGGCTTATGTCTTCGTTATTTTAATGGCAACATAATAAAGGCAAAATTTGGGTTTTTTTTAATTTTTTGGGTTGTGGCGGATCTGTGTCCACTTCGATGCTTTTCTTGTTTGGTTTCTTTTCCCGGGCCACAGCCCTTTCAATTTCCCTATTCCCGGGTTGGTGAGCTGGCCTTTTTTTTTTTTTATTTACATTTATGCAAACCCGTCTCTTTTGGTCAGGCTTTGGGGTTTGGGTTTTATAAAACAGTGCTTTGCATTTTAGTTTCCTTTTTCAAAGCTCTTTGTCTCATGTCATTGCAATTATTTTTTTTTCTATGAGTTTTGAAGTCTCCTTTCTAAGATAAAAAAAATTTTTTTTATTTTTTTTTAGAGATAACCCCACTCTTTTTCTCAAGCTTTTGGGAGTTCAACCTGTGGTTTATGTTTTTCCCTGCTCTTTAGATGCCGGGGGGTGCCTTTTGCACTTGACAGATAAAATCTCCCCTTTTTTTTCCTCAAAAAAAGGGAAAAAAAACCAACAAAGGTTATAAATTTGGAAAAAAATTCTTTCCCACCTGTCCCCCTAATTTTTGAAAGCTTTAAACTTTTTTTTGTGAGACAACCCCCTTTTAAAACCTTATTAAATGGTAAACCCAACCCAAGCAGTTACAAGGAATTTAATTTAAAATTAAAAAGGGTAAACAAAAAACAAAAAAATAAAAGGGGAAAAAAAAAGCCGAAAATTTGATAAAATTTTCAGGAGTTAGGTGGTTGACGGCAAGACTGGGTTTCCCGCATGAATTTTATTTAAAAAAGGGGTGGTGGACCAAAAAAAAAAAAACCAGAACTGACCCTAACTTACTTCTGATGAAAAAAATTCCCTGAGCCCTTTTTCCTAAAAGGGTGTTTCCCCCAAAACCAAACCCCTTAATGCCCCTTATCTTTTCCTGTGTCACAGACATCATAGTCTTCCCTGGCTTACCTTGCCTAAGCAGAGCAACTACCCCGATAAGGGTGACCCTGTACTCGTGTCTATCCTGAGCAAGCCCTAGTCAAAACAGAGGCCCAAAAAGGGTGGATGCCCAAAAAGAAAGGGCGCCAAAAAAAGGCATAAATTACAGAAAACAAAAAAAGGGTGGGCAGAGTCGTCGGGCCCCAAAGGGCAAAACGAAAGATTTTGCCGGGGCAGAATCAATAGGCAGAAGAATACTTTTTAGATAATAAAACCCGGGGGTCCCAAAGCCAAAAGGAAAATTTCCAAAAGAAAAGCAGAGAGACACAAGCCGGATACCCAAAAAGGGAAAACCCCGTCAAAGAAGCGGAAAAAAGGTGAGGGATAAATAAACCCACCACAGCCAGGGGGTTTTTCCAAATAATTAAACCATTCCCGGTTTGTTTGAGAATCCTGGCTGAGGCTGGGAAGAGAAGACCCCTTTAAAGGGGAATACACACTTTTTTTTTTTTTATCCTTAAATTATCTCTAAAGGGCATCCCTCAACTAACAAAGACACAAACAGGGAAGGGGGCACTCAAACCCAGAGGGGGCTTTAAACAAACACTGTCAAAACTAAAAAACCCCGAAGGGCACCCAAAATTTTTCAACTGACTAGGTTTTAATTTAAAAAGGGAAGCTTTGACACCCAAAAAAGTTTTCTGTAATCAAGACTCTAGATAACTGGATACAGAATTTTTTTGCAGTTTTTTAAAACAGCATTTTAAAACAGGGAAATTTTAAATTTCCCCAAAAAATGCCAAAACCGAGGACTTTTGAGGAAAAAAGCACTCAAAAAACTCCTTCTTAAACAAGCTCAGGCTGCACAGCAAACTTCAACAGCTGATCTGCTTTAAAAGTTGTTTGAGACGGGTTCGCATTGCCAAAAGCCCCTTTTAAATTTTTATAATTGAATGAAGAAGACAAACGGGAAAAAAGCAGGGAGTTTTTTGTCATTTTTTTTTTTAAGTGACTGCACCAAATTTACCAAAAAAGTCTGCATCATTGTAAATTTGGGGGGAAAGACCAACAGAAGCATGCTCATTATATTTTTTGCCTTTTTACGGGAAAATGATTCAATACTGAAGCATTTTTTTTTAACTTTGAAATTAAAAAATTTTTCATTGCGACCCCCCGGGCCCTTTTGTATTTAAAATTATCTAGCAGTACGGGGTATCTTTTGTTACCCATAGCAACCAATAGAGCTCGCTTTCATTTAAAATTTGCTCTGGAAAAATTTAAAATTTTAAAACCCCAAAATCTGATTAGTTGTATAGGCACCCAAAGGGCCAAATCTTTTCTGCTGGACAGTTTTCATACATAAAGGCCCCCCAGAGACTTTTTCTATTGAAAAGAATCACTTTAGACAAATGTCTACGTTACTTCTACTTTATAGACATATTTTTTGCAAAGGATTTTGTTTATATTTGTTTGTTTAGATTTTTTATTAAATTTTTCATAAATGTCTAACTCCTGGCTAAGCAGCAATAATCTGAATAGCACAAATGACACAAAAATACTGGAGCTAATTTTTTATAAATAAAATCCACTGAAAGGAAACAACATGAATTAGGGCCCCAAATCCCTAAACAATTGGATTATAGAGAAACTTGAACAACTTTAAAAATTACTTTTGAGTTTTTTTTTTCATTATCGTGCCTCAAATTCAAATGTTGTGTTTTTTTTACAGTCTTGCTGAGCAAAATTCAAATATTTGGTCTGGTCAAATAGATAAAGCTTAAAGAAAAAACATAAAATTTTTAAAGACCACACCCGTCAGACCGATCTTTCAAGGGGACCAATTTTTGGGTGTTTACCCTGGTGCCATTGTTTTTGAAAAATTTTTATTGAATGGGGCTTTATTACTTAGACTAACTTCACATATAGTGCAAATGCTGCAGATTCACTACAGCAGGTTACAGCGGCTGGCAAGCGGTTGATTGATCTTTACAAATTTAGTTAATATGTTGTGGACATTTTTCATTCATTTTTAAATTCTGATGCCAATTTTGATTTTGGGTTTGTTTTTGGGGTTTTTTCTGTGGTTTTACTACAAACCCGTTCAGCACATGAAAAGTGAAAAATGGAAAATTTCTGCCTTGTGTAGACCCGGGGACTTTTTTGCTAGGGTGATTGTTTTTAAGGGGAGGGCCCGGACGGGGCCGCCCTTTTTTGGGGGGGGTTTACCCCCGTGATAGGTAAAAAAATCAACTAGGCCAAGTAGGGTTTTGTAGGCCCCTTTTTTTAAATTATATTTTTCTACATTTTTTTTGTGTCCTTTTTTGTTGGGCAGTTTGAACTTTGTTGCATTTTTGTGTTGTGATGTGCATCTCTGTTCTAGAATTATCATTAAAGGTTATATTTTAGATACATGGGTTTTTTTTGTTTTGTTTTTTTAAATATTCATGTATTTTTGCAGGGGCTTTTTATAGTAACCCTGTATTGGTAGTTTTCCCTGTTAGTTTTTGTATACTTGTGTAGACCCGACCTTATTTATATGCTCACAGCAATTTTTGCATTAGGTAACATTCAGAAAATCCAGAGCAGATTATTAACTACCTACACAATATCAATGATTAGAACTTAACTTTTTAGACGTTATTTTTTAATTAATAAATTGATCCTAATACAACAAAAAGATACACATCTTTCCGTATAAGTACTTTATATACAAGGTGCAAAAATCCAGGGTAATTTCAATGCCCTTTTTTTCTGTTTTTAAAAAGTCCCGTAAAACCCTATAATAACTAAAAGAAACACTTTCAAAAATTTTTAAATTGCTTTTGAAACAAATTATTAAATGAAAAAACAAAATGAAAAACCCTTCAGCTGCATGGTTTTTAACACTGGGGACGGGTAAAAACCGGGGCCCCTTTTAACCCCGAAACGGGCCGCACCCCATTTTTGGCCCCCTCTAAACAGGCCTAAATTTTTAAAAAAAACTGTCATTTGCCCACTTGTGGAAAAAACTTTTGAATTTTTCCCAAACCTGCATTAAAAGTAGATTTTTTTTTCTCGTCACACTTTTGAACTTTAAGTTATTTAAGACTTTTTGGCCCTAAACAACCCCTTTGTTTATTTTTTAAAAAACCCTTCAAAATATTGGGGGAAAAAATGGGGAAAAAAAAAAAATTTTAAAATTTTTAAAAAAATTTTTTGGTGTGTAAGAATTTTTTAAATTTCACTCAAAAAATTTTTATAGCTACATCTACCTTTTTTTCTACTGCAGGGATGGCATCATTTTAAAAAATGTCTCTTTCCCTTTTTTATGACATTAGGGGGTTTTAGAAATTTAGTAGTAAATTTTTACTTTTTAAAGAAAATTTTAAATTTAAAAAATTTTTTTTTGGGGCCCAAAGTCAATTTTTTTTACATGGCTTTGGGGACCCTGTTTTTTTTTAAAATACCCCCATAAATTTGACTCCATCTAAAAAATTTAAACCCCTTTAAAAGGGTTTAAAAAAGAATTTAAAAGTTTATTAACTTTTTTGGGTTTTTTTCCCCAAGAATGAAAGCAAAATGAAGGGTTTATTTAAAAAATTTCATTTTTTTTTTTTCCCAAAATTTTCATTTTTTAAATCCTTTAAATTCACAAGAAAACGGTAGATTGTGATGGGGAAATGCAACAAAAAATTTGATTCAGCAATTCTCCCCATTTTTAGGGGATTTTCCAATATTTTCAACCCTTTAGCTGAAAATGTTTTATTTTCTGATGAAACCTGGAAAAAAGCACCCCAACTTTTGTTACACAATTACTTCAAATTTCGGCAGTACCCTATATGTGGGAGGAAACTGCTATTTGGGCACATGACAGGCTATAAAAGGGCGGGGAAAGCGCTATTTGGTTTTTGGGCAGCACATTTTTTGGTGGGGTGCCATGTTTGCATTTGAAAAGCCCCCAAATTACCAGAACAGGGGAAACCTTCCAAATTCGCCCGCATTTTCCCATTCAACACCCCTTCATTAAAATCCCCTTTTGAAGTAATTTTTTGCATTTTGGGGTGCACGGGTTTTCTAGTTTTTTTAAGCATTGGGTAATAAAAATGGGGGGAAAAAAAAAGCAGTTCTTTTTACTTTTTGTTTTTGGGGTTTAAGTTTAAAAGCGTGTAAAAAAACAGGAAAACTTAAGAATGGGGTTTCCGGAAAAAATTGTAAATGAAAAAAATTTTTAAAATAGTTTTTTATGTTTTAATTATTTTTAACAAAATAAAAATGTTTCCCAAAAAAAAGTTCTTTTTTTAAGCTTTCATTTCTAAACACCCAAAATTTTTTCTTTTTTTTTTTTACAAACCGATTAATATTTTTTAGTGGGAAAAAGTTGACATTTTTTTTAAGAAACCATTAGGGGATCAAAAAGACACTTTGCTAATTTTTATTAAATTTTTATGGGGGCCGGTTTTTGGGAACAAAATACAGCAATCCTTTTAATTTTTTTTTATTTTTATTTTTTACAGTGGCCCCCATGGGGCCCAATATAGGGAAAATCCCCGTTTTCCACAATAAAAAAAAATTTTTTTTTAAAAGGTAAAACATTTTTTTTGCATTCCCCATAGTTGACACCTTTAAGTTTTTTATTTTTTATGTAAAGAAAATGTGCAGGGCTTTTTTTTTTTTGCAAGATGATTTTTTCATAGTTTGAAGGCCGAAAAATGACGAGAGGGCCCATCCAGTTCAGCCTGTTTGCTAAGGGGTTGATCCAAGGAAGGCAAAAAACCCCAATGAAGGAAAAAAGCCAATTGTCCTCATTTTAGGAAAAATTCCTTTCCCCACACCCAAAAAGGGAATCCCAAAAAAACCCTGGATCAAGCCCCCCTCCGAATCCTAGCACTTAAAATTTTAAATTATTACGTCCAGAAACCAAACCAAACCCTTTTTGGAAATCTGGAAATGAATTCAACAACAATTTCCCCTGGGAAGAATTTTACATCCTCACTCCCCTTTTCCCGTAAAGAAACCCTTTTCTATGTTTATGAAAAACTTTCCCTTTCCCAAAAAAGTAAAGGATTCCCCCTTTTTTCTAGATAAAAGCCCGGGTATAAAAAAAAAAAAATTTTTGGGGGGAGATCTCTAAATTGACCCTTTTATGTATTTAAAAATATTTAAAAATGTCCCCCCGAAGCCGTCTTTTTTCTAAACTAAAAAACCCCAATTCCCCCCTTTCTAATCTTTTCTGGGTATTGTAGTCCCCCCAGGTCCTTTTAAATTTTTTGTTTCCCGCCTTTTTACCTGTTCCAAACTCTAAAAATTCCCTTTTCCCAAAGGGACTGGTTTCCCAAAAAATGTACACAATATTCCATGTGTAGTCTAACCAGTGGGCTTGGGAAAAAGGGAAATAATGCTCTCATCATTTGCCTCTATCCCCCTTTTAAAGGGAAACCCCCTGATCCTATTTGCTGGCAGCTGCTGTCTGACACTGGCTGCTACAATTAAAATTTACTGTCCACCAGGATTTCCCAAATCCTTCCCCCATGTCACTTTTTCCCAGCAATCTTTCCATTTTAAAATGTAGCCTGTAAGGGTTTTTTCCCCCCCATGTGCATAACCCTTTCAAATTTTTCTGTGATAAACCTCAAACAACCCTTTCCCCTTTCCCAGGCCTCCCAACCCCCTTTGTAATAACACATTATCCTTATTTTGGGTTTTTTTTTACTTTACAAGCTTTAGTAAACGTCTGCAAAAATGGATATTCTAATGTGCAATCCCCCGTGTAAGATCATTAAGAAAATGTTGAAGAGGGATAGGGCCCAATACTGACCTTTGTGGGACCCCCCTAATAACAGAATCCAGTCGAGTATGTAAACCGGGTTTAAATTTCCCCCTTTTTTTTTTCTTTCAGTGGCCAGTTGCTTTTCCCCCCTTGTACACAATTTTTTCCCCCTTCCAAGGGATTTTCAAATTTTTTTTACCAACCTTTTTTTGTTTGGGACCGGTTTTTAAAAGCTTTTTGAAAAAAAAAGGGTTTTTTCATGAACCACCTCTTTAAAATTCCCTTGAAAATTTAAAAAAAGTTCTACATGGGTACATCTAGTAGGATCAGACTGGCTTACCATTGGCCAAAAGCTACAATAATGACCTCCAAAAGTCCAGCAGAATACAACTCTGTTTGGCCGTTGACTCTGCAATCATTCATCAATCATTTGCCATTAGGATCTTTTCTTAATTTATTTGAGCAAAATTTTTAAATAAAAGTTTTTTACAAAGGGAAATGATAAATCCTATGTATGGGAATAGTAACAGTTAAGATAATGATTAAATTTGACATTGGGAAAAACACGTTTCCCTTTTTAAATTCCCAAGCAAATCCCGCAGAAAAAACCCTTTGGGATTCCCCAAAAAACAAAAAAAGGAGATTAACAAAGGGGACCCGGGGTTTTTGGGAATTTATGTGCAGTTTATTTGGGTTTTTACAAGTTTTTACACCCAAACCCTTAATTTTCCCCAAAGCATTAGCCTTTATTTTTCACTTTCAGAAAAGGGTGGGTTTCCCCTGTCCCATTTTATGGTTTATCGTAAAGGGGTGCCATCAATATTTTATAGGTCTGGGGGCCCATTCTGGAAAATGTACCATTTTTTTAGGAAATTTTTCCCCTTTAAACTCCCCTATTCAGAACAAAGAGTATATTTTACGTGCGAACTACTCGCCATTGTGTTTTTGGGGAGTTACGAGTGCAACTGAACACAACGCTCAGTAGTACTCAGAACTCCTATAGAACAGGAAGGAGAATTTTGTGTAGCCTACTCTTCTTTCTGAATTGAAGCTTTCAGGGCCCATTATTGAGATAGGTATGAGCAGTGGTGTAGCTAGAACTTGCTGCCCAGGGCTGTCGCTAAGTTTGTTGCCTCGTTTTACAGACCAAAGCCTTACTTTTCATGGCACGCCTCTTTTTTCAAGCAGCTTCTCACAACAATTGTCACTTTAAAAAAGTCATGTTTTTATGTTATTATATTCTAAGAGTCAAAACATTTTTTACTTTTCTGTGTAAGGGTTTTATATTTGCAGGATAAGATTACGACTATAAACCAGCACTAGCACAAACCCCACTGAGCCCACATACAATATTTGCCCCCCCCCATCCCACATACAATATCCTCTCAATTTTTTAATAGTCATTTAAACTTTCCGATTTGTAAAATAAACAACACTATAAACAAAAGGAAGAAAGTAAAAAGTGAAATCCCCTAATCTCATGGTCAGGGACATGTGTGCACTCACTTTTACAATCAGGGACAAGTGTACGCGGCCCTAATATTCCCCCCCGAAAAACCAAATAAAAACCCCACTCCCCAAAAATAAAAAAGGAAAAACCCACATAGAGGCCCGGGACACCCCCACCCCCCCCCTTTTCGACCCAGCTCAGCTATTACTTACAACACCGCCATATAGGGGACCACATAGAGGGGTCAGACACCAGCCAGGTAAAAACCCAAACAACACCCCCATATAGAGACCACAAAAGGTCAAACACCAGCTCGGGTAAAAACCTACAACACCCCCCAAAATAGAGCCCAAACATAAGGTCAGACAAAAGCCCGGGTTATAACCAAAACAACACCCCCAAATAAAAACCCCACATAGAGGTCAGAAAACCAAAAACCCCCAAGGCCCCAAGGGTATAACCTGACAAACCACCCCCCCATATATAGACCACATAGGGGTCAACCCCAGCTCGGGTATAACCACAACCCCCGCCATATAGAGACCAAATAAGGTCCCCCGGAACAACCACCCCCTTAAGGAATAAAACCCCACCAAAACCACCAAATAGAGACCACAAAGGTAAAAAAACACCACTCATAAACTTAAAACACGCCATATAGAGACCACATAAGGTCAGACACCACTCATTAAAAACCTACAACCCCAAACCAATAGAGACCATAAATGGTCAAACACCGGCTCATAAAACCTAACAACACCACCATATAAAACCCCACATAGACATCAACACCCACCAGTATAACCTACAACACCGCCTTTTTAAGGGGACCACAAGAGGTCAAAAACCAGCTCGGGTTTAAAACAAAATTACAGTGAATAGGGGCATTTGGATCCGATAAAAGAAGAAAAATAAACCTCTAAAATTTTGGGAAACTCACTGGAGTTTGTCATATCTGAATTTTTTTTTCCCTTATTCCCTTTTCTTCGGGCAACCTTCCACACCGCCAAAAAGACTTGTCCCGGCCCACAACTCATTTTTTAAAAAATTTAAATACAAAAAATACCCCGGAAAATCCTCAATTTTCCAGCTTCTTTTTATCTATTTCCAACCTCTGACAAATTTCCCCAAAGGGGGGTTGGAAGGGGGGAAGGACAAACCCCCTTTTAAAAATAATGCTACAACTATGGTTTCTCCCCCCCCCTCCCCCCAAATTATTTTCCCAAAGGTGGGGAATGGAAAGGGAACCCTGGTAGGAAAGGCAAAGGGGAAAGGGGTCCCAGAAAAATGAAAAGGCCCCTATTTAGGTAGAAAGACCCCTCGCTGGAAAATTTTTAGTAGGCCAGTCCCGGGCCAAGGTTTGGGGTACCAAAACCCCAAAAAGTGGGGGGAAAGGAAAAATAGCCCCAGGAAGAAAAAATTTTTGGGGGGGGGGGCCCTTTTAGGAAAGGGAAAGATCGTCAACAGTTTAGGTTGGTGAGTATCAGTTAGTTGGGCGTGGGGGTAAGGGTTTTCCCCCATTAGGTAAGGGGTTGTTGAAAGGTTTAGGTCCCCTTTATATAGGTTTGCAAGCATTTAGGGACCCCCTTTTTGTATATCCCAGCAGTTAGGGCTTCCCCTTGAAGTAGAAAACAGCCATTTTAGGGCCCCCTTTTTAAGGTTTTTCACCACAGTGCGGTTTTTTTGGATTTTTTGACCGTGTGAAACCCACCCTTGGAAATATACAGGCATTTAAAGGGGTTTTCCTTTAGAAATATACAGGCATTTTAGGGCCCCTTTAGCTAGAGTGCATAAGCCCACCCCCCCCCCCCTTTTTAGCTTGTGTGCGGAAAAGTCGGGGCCCCCTTTACTAGGTGAAAGGTATTCGGGGCCCCCCGTTTAGAATTTAGATAGTCAGGCCCCCCTTTGGGTAGTCATGGGGCCCCCCCTTTTTTTAATGGGAAATTTATAATTTGGGGGCCCCCCGAGGAAGGGGGCGCCCCCCTTTAAAAAGTAGGTAAAGGGGGCCCCCCACACCTTATTTATCAACCCCCTTTAATTCATAAACCCCCCCCTTTAAAGGAAAACCCCCCCAAAAGTTAACCAGGGCCCCTTTTTTTAGGTAGCCAGGGCCCCCTCTATGGGTTGGGGCCGGGCCCCCCTTAGGTAGTCGGGGCCCCCCCTTTTAGAAAACCGGGCCCCCTTTTATTAGTCGGGGGACCCCCTTGGGGATCGGGGACCCCCTTGAGAAATTCAGGTCCCCCTTTAATAGCCATTGGCCCCCTTAGTTATTTAGGGCCCCCTTTATGAAGCCAGGGCCCCTTTTTTATGAAGCCAGGGCCCATTTTAAAGTGCCAGGCCCCCTTTTATTTGGGTCGGGGCCCCCCCTTTTGGTATTAAGGGCCCCCCTTTTGGGAAAGTCGGGGCCCCTTTTAGTAGCCAGGGCCCCCCTTTAAAAGCCGGGGCCCCCCTGGGGTTGGGTCGGGAACCCCCCTTGTTTTACCCCGGGCCCCCTTTAGTAGCCCAGGCCCCCTTGTGGGTAGCCGGGGGCCCCCTTTCCTTTGGGTGGGCCGGGGGCCCCGTTGAGTAGCCAGGGGCCCCCTTTAAAAACCAGGGCCCCCTTTGATGGGCCAGGGCCCCCTTTAATAGCCAGGGCCCCCTTTAATACCCAAATTTCCCCTTGAGGTACCCCGGGGCCCCCCTTTAATAGCCAGGGCCCCCTTTTTGGGGTAGCCAGGGCCCCCCTTTAATAGCCAAGGGCCCCCTTTAATGGGCCTTTTCCCCCTTTTTAAGTAGTCAGGGCCTCTTTTTTAGTAGTCAGTGGCCCCCTTGATTAGCCAGGGCCCCCTTTAGTACCCCCAGGGCCCCCTTTTGGGTACCGGGGCCCCCTTTTAAATTACCGGGCCCCCTTTTTGGGGGAAAGCCGGGGGCCCCCCTTTAGTACCAGGGTTTCCTTTTGGGTAGCAGGCCCCCTTGATTTAGCCAGGGGCCCCCCTTTAAAAATACCAGTCCCCCTTGGGGGGACCAGGGCCCCCTTTTAAATAAGCCGGGGGCCCCCGTTAGTACCAGGCCCCCTTTTAAAAAAGGGGCCCCCTTGGGAAAGCCAGGCCCCCTTGTGGGTAGCCGGGGCCCCGTTTAAAACCCAAGGCCCCTTTTAAAAGGTATTTAAGGGCCCCCTTGTGGGAATCCAGTCCCCCCCTTTTAAGTAGCCGGGGCCCCCCTTTGGGTGGGGTTTATTCGGGGGGCCCCCCCTTAAAAAAAAAACAAACCCCAAACCCCGGGAATGCGCCCCCGGGCCGCCCCAAAGCTCCCCGCCGGCTCCGTTTCCCGGGGCCCTGCATAGGCGGTGCGGTGAAGTGGGGTCCCCCTGCGCCTCCTACGTCGCAAGTAGGGGGGGGGCCCTTTGGAAAGGCTTAAGGGGCCTAGTCCCTTTGGGCCCTGCCGGGAGATCAGGGGGAGCGCAGCGCTATTTGGCGCTTTTCTCCCCCGACACCGGGGGGGCCACCCCGGGATCGGAGAAAATTAGCCCCCCGGTTTACCGGGCTCGGGTCTCTGGTCCCTCGGGGGGGCGGGGCCCGGACGCTCAGGGACCGGTTTCATGGTGGGGCCCCCGGGGAGTGACGGCACTGCCCTCGAGGCCCACAGGGGGGCTCGGGGGGCCCCCCGGGGGGTTTCCCACCGGTCCCCGGGGGCACCCATCCGACCTTTGAATACAGAGATCCAACACAGAAAAAAAAATTTAACAACTTTTATTCGGGGGGTTTAAAGGGGTAAGGGACATTTTCTCTAAATTTAGTTGTTCTTTTTCCCCCGATTAGATCATTTTCTTTCCCACAGATCATCATGACAACTTCTCCCAGCCATGACTGGTCCCTGCAGAATTTACTACACAAACATCTTAGGCTCCTCACCTTTCTAGCTTTTCTCTACCAATACCTACCTCTTTAAACGCTCCCCATCCATATAGCCCCAAATGGTAATAATGACCCTCTGTGCCTCTAACAGTAAGAGCATTCCAAAATTTCTATGGGGAGCTCATTGGTGCACCCAGCATTAAAGGGGTTTTATCATTACATTAAATGGTCTTCAGAATAAGTGGACAGTGAAAGCAAGAAACTTTGCAATTGGATGTAATTTGCAAAGTGGTCTTGTTTTCACTGTCTCCCTTATCTTTGTTTTCTGTAAACATTGCTCCCCAGTGCTAGTCGGATTCCATCTCCTTTCATTTCATTGGCTGACAGCTCTACTAATTTACATTCTGTCTGGCCCCTGGTTGTATTCATGGGAGCATGCATTCCTGCCTCTCTCACTCAGAATAAGGGGCCGGCAACATTTCACTTTGCACAGCCAGCAGCTGCACAGTAAGGCCGTGTTCACACGGCTTATTCCCGACGGATTTGTGTGCTCACAAATCCGCTGTGAATAAGGGGCAGGACGGGGGCGGGGCCGGCGCGCCGCGGGGGCGCCGCTCCCCGCCCCAAACACAATGCATTGTTTACGGCGCGTACGCGCCGTAAATAATGTGCATGTCAGTTTCTCCCCGCCCGGCGGATTCGCCAAGCGGGAAGGAGCGACGGAATCCACTGTTCTCTATGAGAGCAGTGGATTACCGTAATGACAGGGACGGATTGGCGCCGTACTGCAGCGCAAATCCGGTGCGGAGTACGGCGCCAATCCGTGCCCAAATAAGCCGTGTGAACGAGGCCTAACACTGCCAGCTGCTCCTACAATCAGAAAATAGCAGAATTGTGCTCGGTGCCTTATGCTCCTGCATGTAAACATAGAAAGGAGACAGATCTGTGCTGCTCTGGATGAGTTCATAAAAGACTGGATTCAACTGTAACAAACCTCCAGCTCTGAGAGGAGAAGAGATCAGTGCTCTGAGTTCATAGAAGACTGTCTAGACTGAATGCAGGGCTGTGGTATGTAAACAAACAGCTCTTACAAAATAAGATTGCATAGGGAACAACACAGTGGACTCAGATAGAGAGGGGGGGATGTGCTATCCCCTCCCACTGATCTCAAACAAACACACTGACTTGGGAGCAGGCATGAACAGTGAAGGGGGGGATGATGTCATGCCCCTTCAGTTAAGAAACACCCAGCTGGGAGGGGAAGAAACGCCCCTGGATTTGAGGAGCTGAGAAACTGAAAGTACAATGAAACAGACGAACTGATGAAGTGATAAATCCCCTTTAATCTTGTCTTGTGTCTTGTGGAGACCCTTTTTTGCAGGTATACTCCAATTAAGCAGGTAAGTATATAGGTCCCACATTGGGTAGGAAGATATAAAGGCCTTCCAGAAGATAGGTAGTTAAATAGGCCCCCCATTAAGTAGGTAGGTAGTAATATTCCCCTATTATGTAGGTAGGTAAATAAGCTCCCCATTAGGTAGCTATATAGACCACCAGTAGGTAGGTATATAGGTCCACTGTAGGCAGGTACAGAGGCCCCCTATAGGAAGATAGCTATATATGCCCACTGTAACCATGTAGATTTATGCCCCCTTTAGGTAGATTGGTAGGTATATATGACCACTGTAGGTAGATATATATGCCCTGTGTAGATAGGTATACAGCCTCCTGTATATAGGAAGGTATATATGCCCCCTGTCGGGAGATATAAAGGTATAAATCCCGCTGTAGATATGTAGGTATATATGCCCCATGTAGGTAGATAGGTAGGTACATGCCCCTTTAGTTGGTAGCTATTCAGGCCCCTGAAGATAGGTAGGTATATATGCTGTGCATTGTCATTGTGTAAACCTGCACAGAAAATCCACAGCATTTCCACTACATGTGCATTTAATCTAAGAGCCCATTACATTTGTGAGCATGGATTTTTTTTGTTTCTTTGTCAGCCAGAAAGCAGAGAAGGGTCATCTTACAACACCATGTTTGATGTTCCATAGAAAGAAAACATGTTATAATATAATAAAAGATAGATATGAGAAAATAGGTGTATATAAAGATCAGCAGAAGAAAAAAAAATTGGTTAAGATGTTGTGTCCATGGTGAGGCCAAGACATTGCTGAAGCTGCACCAACATGCAGTTTTATTGCACATTTTAAATTAAAGGGGTTGTCTCACATGCAGTTTCACAGAATCACAGCCAGCTTCAGACTCACTTCCTGGTTAAGCTGTGGGTGATTCTATATCAGTGACTGGCATAATAGCTAATGTTGTTACATGGGTGAGGGAGGTTTGAAACTGTAGTGCAAAGGGCTACAGAGTTCTAAGGCCATGTTCACACGGCTTAAAATGGGCCGTATTTCGGTCCGTAATTACGCGCCGAAGTGCGCCAATTACGGGCTGAAAACGGCCCATTCATTACGGTAATTCACAGTTCTCATAGAGAACTATGGATTACGTCTCCTCTCCCCGCTCGGCGAAGCTGCCGGGCGGGGAGATAATTGACATGTCACTTTCGCGCGGCGTATCCGCGCCGCTAGCAGTGATTGTCTATGGGCTGGCGAAGTGCCGGCCCCCTGCTTCCTCCCCCGCTCCCGCCCCGCCCCCGTCCACACGGCGTAATTGCGGGGCGAATTTACGCCCTGCAAATACACCGTGTGAACATAGCCTAAAGGGTAAAAGTTCATCAGTAACATACATAAACAAGGTCCTGTTTAACTGATAACACTCAACAGGGAATGAGGTCCCCATGGTCAAACTAGGCTACGGGAGCAATGAGAGCAAGAAGGGATGGTCAGTTAAGTAGGTAAGCTTGTGTACATAAGCAGAAAATAAAATCTCCTCTATCTCAGAAATAAAGCAAACCAAGAACAGCAATGTATTTGATAATAGTCTTTATATGTCTTTGCCTGCATGTTTAAAGCATATCATTGTGGTGAGAAAGCCTCTTTAATGTAAAGGGCCACTTAATTTTGTTGATAAAACTGGTGTTCACCATGTGCCCATTAAGGATCAGTTTGTGTGTGTTCTTTTGGCACCATTGCATTGTCAAAATGTCTACCCAGCCAAAAAGCATTGAAAGGTGAAGAGACTAATAAAGAAGCAAAGGGGTACACATTCACTTTGTGGCTGACACAAACAACTGGCCATACGAGGATGGAGTGTGTCAACCTCTCAGTATGTTTCAGTGAGGTCTAATGGGCATGTAAACCCTCACACCCAGGCTCGGACTGGGCCGCGGGGGATCGGTGAATCCCCCGGTGGGCCCCCCCGAGCCGCTGTGGGCCCCGGAGGCAGTGCCGTCGCTCCCCGGGGCCCGGCCACGCATCCGGTCACTGGACGCCCGGGACCTGCATCCCAAGCGCCCAGAGACCGGCCCAGTAGCCGGGGACTAATGTCCCCGACTCCCGGGGCTGCGCGGTGTCAGCGGAGCAGAGCGCCGGCCACGCTCTGCTCCGCTGATCTCCCTGACAGGCCTAAGGCACTAGACCTTCAGCCTGCCGGGCGCCGGCCCCTACTGCTGACGTAGGCGGTGCGGTGACGTCACTTCACCGCGCCGCCTATGCAGAACCGCAGTAGAGGTCGGCGGCGGCAGCACGGAGCGGCCGGAGCAGGAGCCCGAGCCAGGTAAGTGGCTGTTTGTTGTTTTTTTTTTAACTACCTACAAGGGTGGTCCTGACTACAGGGGGTCCCTGGCTACAAGGGGGGGCCCTGGCTACAAGGGGAGGCCCTGACTACAGGGGATCCCTGGCTACAAGGGGGGTCCCTGACTACAGGGGTCTCTGGTACAAAGGGG
>JAODAL010049678.1:0-27996 GCA_025379985.1 Phyllomedusa bahiana | reverse complement strand
CGCGGGGGCCCGACGCTCAGTGAACCGGTGCCCCGGTCGGGCCCGGGTGGGGGACGGCCTCCTCCGGGGCCCCGCAGGAGTGGGGGCCAACACTGTGGGCCAGCAGAGCCTGGTTCGGCGGCTGCGCCCCCGGGCCCCGCTCTGTCATGGGGAATAAGGGGGCCCCATACGGGAGTACTGGTTGTACCCCCTGTATGGCGGCCCTGCACCTAGGAAGCAGACATTCATTTGTGGTAAAACTCCTTTAAAGGGGTTGTCTCAGTACAAGGATTGCTGCTCTTTATGTTAAAGATCTTGCAAAAAAAGTCACTTTGCAATATGTGTCCATTAACAGTTCCCTACCTATTCCTATATATCCCCTCTTGTATGGGCTGCAGCAGCTCCTCAGGTTACTATTGCTACAGACCTGTTTGATCTATCCTGATAAGCTGCCAGCACTGGTTGCTATAGCTACTGACCTGTTTGATCTATCCTGATAGGCTGCCAGCACTGGTTGCTATAGCTACAGACCTATTTGATTACCCTGATTGGCTCCCAGCATGGTTGCTATAGCTACAGCCCTTTGTTTGATCTATCCTGATTGGCTTCCTCACTGGTTGCTATAGCTACAGACCTGTTTGATCTATTCTGATAGGCTGCCAGCACTGGTTGCTAAAACTACTGACCTGTTTGATCTTCCTGATAGGCTGCAGCACTGGTTGCTATAGCTACAGACCGGCTTCTACTAGCCGTAGTAGAAGCCAGTAAACACGTCTAAATTCAAAGTTGAAACCAAGAAAAAAAAGGGGACTGAGGTAAGATGATCCATATAGTGAGGACAACCCCTTTTAAATCAGTGTGGTCCATTGGAGTTTGCCTGCATCAGAGTCTAGTGGCCGTAGGTCTGGTATAAATAGAACAAAGCCCAATAGGAATTCTGGTCCTGCACGATGTAGACCTGCAGTCTGGAGGGCAGCACCTGATTGGCATCTTCTAGACTGTCTGTACCTAATAGCTCTATGAGGAGAGGGATTGCTAAGAATTTTGATGAGCTTCCCTCGCCCAGAAGAGTTGTCAAGTTCCCTTCTCTGCAGGAAAGCGGCTTCCCCTGGTTGGTGGTTAGTATATCTCCTGTCTGTACATGGGGTTAATATCTCACTTTGACTCCAGTCTTGTCAGGTATGTCAGGAATGGAGATCGCTATCTCTGTGCTCTGGGTGATTTCTGCACTTTTTCATGTATTTACTTATGTAAAACTGTCACTTACTTATACAGTGTTTTACATAAGAAACAATTATGTCTGTATACGACCGGGCCTCGGGCTCCTAGAAATTTTATCACTTTATTTTGTTGCTGCTGACAAGAATTTTTTACAGTGGAATTTAATAAAAGTGTCTACACTTTCAGGACTGCAGCCTTTACATTAAGGAGGGAGTTCTTCTTGTAGCAGAAGTAATGGCTAGTAGTGACCGCTTTCATACGATACCCACCATGGTCTACACAATGCTAATTACAATTGTCTATGGATACCAAGGATTTTTTAACCTCTTAAGAACCCGGGGGGTTTTTTTGGGTGACACGTTCGTTTTTCCCTCCTCGCCTTCTGAAAGCCATAACTTTTTTATTTTTCCACCTACATAGACACATGAGGGCTTTTATTTTGCGGGACAAGCTGTACTTTCTAATGGTGTTATTCACTGTACTATAGAATATACTGGGAAACCGCAAAAAATTCCAAGTGGGACAAATTGTGAAAAAAGAAACGTATTTTCGCCATGTTTGTGGGTGTTTTGCTTTTACGGCGTTCAATCTTCGGTAAATATATTGTGTTATCTGTATTCTACAGGATGATAAGCATCCAACAATACCAAATATGTAGGGTTTCCGTTATGTTTTGGTACCGTAAAAAAATTCCAAACTTTTTCTATTTCCGAAAATTTGCGCTGCGGCGCCAGTTTGTGCGACCAATAACTTTTTTGCACTAACACCTACGGACGTCAGTGAGGGGGCATTTTTTTGCGGGCTGAAGTGTACTTTTTATCGCTAGCAGTTTGGAATGCATGCGACTTTTTTGATCACTTTTTTTCCATTTTTTAAGTGACGTAAAATGACCAGAAAACGCTATTTTGGCGTTTGGAATTTTTTTTTTCTTCTATTCAGCGTACGGGATAAATGATTTTTATTTTTTATAGATCGGACTTTTTCAGATGCGGCGATACCAAATGTGTAACTTTTTTATTATTTTATTGTTTTTATTTGTAAAATGGGGAAAGGGGGGAGATTTGAACTTTTAATACTTTTTTTTTGTACTTTAAAACTTTATTTCTTTTTTTTTTCACTGTAACATTGAGTCTACCTAGGGTGCTTGACCACTAGGTGGCACGATTTGTTAAAAACAGTCTAATTGCATTGCATAGACAATGCATTAGACTGTACTAAGATGGCGGTTTCCCCACTTCCTGTCTATGGCCGAAAGTGAGGCAAACCAGGACATGGCAGTGACGGGAGCATTCACAGGGCTCCCCGCTGCCATGTCTGGGCGTCAGATCGTTGCAGCTATGCTGCGGCAATGCCGATCGCCCTGAAGGTCGGTGCGCGGCACCGATCGTCACTAATTCAGGCGCCACGGCCATCTTTGCCGCGGCATCTGAAGAGTTAAACAGTGCGGGCGACGCTGCCCGTTCGCGCTGTAACGGCCGAGTGTTAGCGGCGATTAGCGGAGCGATCCCCCTGCAAAACCACTTGGGGGCTCTGGGAGGCTATACGTCCGGGTCCTTAAGAGGTTAAAGGGGTTTCTCACTACAAAGAAAAGCTTTCAAAACATGTTGGGAGGTGGTCCTGAAGTCTTTTTTCTAATCCTATTGTCCCTTTTTCATTTTACTTTAGTTGGGAAGAGAAGAGATTTTATTTGCTCTGAGTGCACATAGGATTCTATGGTTACCTGATTATATCGCTGGTATCTGATTAGAGCAGGGAGTGAGGTCACCATGGTTGTGAGAGCTCACTCCCAGCAAGACTAGTATATGTCTAACAAGATTAGCTTTTGTTTGTTTTACAGCTAAGCAATTGTTTTTCGACTCAAACCTGTAGCTTTGTTTAAATGAAGATTAAATCTTCTTGCCTTACTGTTTTGGTAAAGTCACAGCTGAGTCAACCAGAGACAGAAATGCTAGTCACAGGGGGGAACATGGAGTGGTTTGCCCTCATTTTGCACGGAGTTCGGTGTCATTGTCCAGTTAGTTTGATGCAAGTGCCAGAGAGCAAGAAGGATCTGGGTCATCCACGGCCAGTGCTGATGCTCCCATATCTTCAGCCTCATCAGATGAAGCGTGTTATTGATGACCCACCCCCCAATGGAGCAGGCAAAGTGTTGAATACAGGGGAAAAAGATTTCCGCTCCCATAGCAAAACGACATTGACCAGATTTCAGCCAATATTTTTTACTTTGCTTTCAAAGAAGTAGAAAGAGATCAAAAATTCGGTATTGTATGGAAAAGGACGACATAGTTTCCAGCCAAAAACAACAAACCTGAAGCAGACGTCAGGTTGGAGAAGGAATGGTTCACAATGATAATGGACGAGTAGAGTTGCTGTATTGAACGCCACAGTCCACAGACACTCAACCACAATCCCAACTACATTGTGGGTGTTAGAGGAAGAAGAAATAGCTGTATTTGTATACCCAAAGTCCAGTCTGCCACCAACATTGGGAACGTTGTAGAAGGACCTGGATCAGATTTTGGTCAAGACATGCTTGAATCTGATCCAGAGTCCATAAGAATTCAGGCAGTGCTGAAATCCAAAGGTGGATTTACCAAATACTAACAAAATAATAAAAATTAAGATTTTTTGACTTTTTAGGAGGCAAAACAGTCAACAATGCACAGTTGCAGAAAATGATATCTGCAGATTAAGCAGTGCTAAATAATTTGTAAGTCAACATTATGTATAAGTCGGTAAGATGACTGTATAGAAAATGATGTAGTCTTCATGTACAAAGCTGTATGTGGATTAGTCGATGTGGGGCCTGAAAGTCAATCAAGTTCAAAACTAGTTACCATTTTGCTTGTAATGTCTGTTTCTTGCGAGTGTGAACGAGTCTGCGAGTGTGTTTTCCTTTTATGTGTGTTTATTTTAAGTGTTGAGACTTGAGATTGAGAGACTTTATATTTGGAGAGTTTAGAGGGGACAGTATTGTATTACTTATTATTATAATTTAGTAATATATCTTTTTGGTAACATCCCCAAGAGTTCAATGTTTGACCAATGCTGTCAGTGCACAAACCTGTGGCATTGTATGCCCATCCTTGAGCAACAGTTCGACGGGTGGCATTACTTGCTGTGCAAGATGTGTGCACACTGCACATTTAGAAGCCCGGATATGGATCTAAATGAGCAAAGTGGCGAACTGATATCCAATTGCAACATGGAAGCGAGCCGGCTGCCCCACTGAGCAGTCACTCGCAGGTGTAGATACTGGGGGGAGTGGCAGCATGGAGGGGCAGGAACATGAGGCAGCTAGTGGGTAAACAGTTAGAAAGCAGGGTAGAGGGAAGGTGTCAGGGAGGTAGTCCTGATCTGGTACACCCAACAAATTCTATTGGCAAGATTGGAAGTATGAGGTGGATATTAGCTCAGAAACATAGCATTGCTGTAGAGGAACACTACCCCTGTCTGCTCAGTAAGATGGGGATATAGGCGTGAAGGGTCAGGCTAGAAGGTGCTAGGTAGTTGGGGGACTCCATTGATTAGGGGGCACAGACAGGGCAATCTGCCACAAAGACTGGGATAGCCCTCGAACAGTGTGTTGTTTTCCTGGGGCCCGTGTTCGTCCATATCGCGGATCCGGGCTGACAGATTGCTGGGTGGGGGCTGGTGAGAATCCTAGCTGTCATGGTCCACATTGGCACAATGACCAGAGTTAGAGGTAGGTGGAGTGTCCTTAAAACGATTTCAGGGACTTAGGCCAAAACTGCGCAGGGCAAGGACCTTCCAGTGGTAATATTTTCAGAAAGATTACTGTTCCACGAGCCACACTAGAGAGGCAAGCGGGAGTTAGAGAGGGGAATAGTGGCTCAAAAAATTGGTGTAGGAAAGAGGGATTTGGGTTTTTTGGGAACTGGTCTGACTTTCTGTATTGGGCCTACAGATCTATGCTAGGGATGGGCTGACCTAAATGGGGAGGGTTGCGCTGTTTATTGGGGGACAAAATGGGCCAGGAAGTTGGAGGTGAATATTTAAACTAGGGACTGGGGGGGAGGGGGAGGGTAACTACAATATAGCCATGCTAGATAGTGGAGATAGAGAGCTGGAATTAGGAATATATCAGGGGGTGGAGTGGAGGATGGGGGGTTGTAGCAATAGTTCAATAGGATCACGGAGGAAAGGAATAAAAAACTGAAAAATATATAATTGCATGCTGACCAATGGCCAGGGAGTCTTGGACCAACACAAATTAATGAACTAGAAAAAGTATTTAATAGCTGAGAAAAATATGACATAGTGGGGATAACTGAGACATGGGCTGGCGAGAGCTACGACTGGGGGTTAACTTGCAGGGTACAGTCTATTTAGAAAGGATCGTAAAGACCGGAAAGGGGGAGGTTGTTTGTCTCTTATGTAAATCCTGTCTGTAGCCAACACGTGCGGGAAGATATAGGTACAGGTAATGAACAGGTGGAATCATTATGGGTAAAATTACATGGGGGTTGGGTAACAATAAACAATATAATACTATTAGGGGGTTCTGCTATAGGCCCCCAAATATAACAGAATCCATAGAAGATGTATCCCTCAGGCAAATAGATAAGGCGACTAAATCAGAATTGAGGTTATATTATGGGCGACTTTAACTATCCAGACTCAACTGGGGACATTGAAAACCTGTAGCTCTCACAAAGAAAACAGTTTTTGTCAAAATAACTAATGATAATTATCTTTGCCATATGGTGCAGGAACGACTAGAGGAAAGGACCTTCTGATTTAATATTGAACTAATAGACCTGGAGCAGAGTAACAATGGTTCAGGTTGAGGGGCACTAGGAAATAGTGACCATAATATAATAAATTTCCGTTTATCCTTCATAGAGTTTTTTGTCAAAAGAGCCCACAAAAAACACAATTTTAGGAAGGATCTTAATTTTTATTGCTTAGGGAGGCCCTAAACCGTATTGGACTGGGACATGTGTTTAAAATATGGCAGAAACTAATAATAAATGGGATATTTTTAAAAAACATCCTAGCTTACACTGTGAGAGGTAATACCTTATGGTAATAAAACAATTTGAAACAGGAAAATCCCATGTGGATCAACAGGGATGTAAAAGAGGCAATAAAAAACAAAAGAAAGCGTTTCACCTACTTCTAAAAACTGAGGGGCAGTTTGAAGAGGGCATAAGAAACTATAGGGAAAAAAATAAAGTGTGTAAATAAAGATAAAGGAAGCCAAAGGCTGGAGACCGGAAGAAAGACATATTGCTATGAAAGTAAAAATAACCCCAAAATATTTTTTAACTATATAAATAGTAAAAAGATTTAAAACAGAAAATAGTTGGTGGCCCTTTGAAAAAATACTGAGGGAGAGACACGTAGAGGGCGATGAGAAAAAAGCAAACGTATTCAAACACATTTTTTCTTCACTGTATTTACCGAGGAGGATGAGGCTTCCTGTTTTGACAGAGGGACTGAGGTAAACTCAACTTAAAAGTTTCTGTCTAACCAAGGGAGAAAGTAGAGGTAGCTCCGTTCTTAAGAAGATTAAAAATAGACAATCCCCAGGTCCAGATGGCATACACCCCGTTGTCCTAAGGGAGTTAAGTGATATCATAGATATAGGCCCCTATCTTTTTAATAGTTATGGACTGTTAATAACGGGGATATGTCCCAATGGATTGGCGCATAGCAAATGTGGTGCAATAGTCATAAAGGGGTCAAAAAGTGATCCAGGAAAACTATAGGCCGGTTAAGTTTGACCTCTGTTGTAGTAAAATGTTTGAAGGTTTTCTCAGAGATGATATCTGGATTATCTCATGAAAATAAATGTATAACGCCGTTCCAGCACGGGTTCATGAAGGGATCGGTCCTGTCAGACTAATCTCATCAGTTCTATGAGGAAGTCAGTGCTAGACTGGATCGAGGTGAGGCACTGGATGTAATATCTAGATTTTTCTAAAGCATTTGAACGGTGCCAATAAAAGGTTGGTAAATAAATGGAATGCTTGGACTGGGGGAAAACGTGTGCAAGTGGGTAAAAGAACTGGCTCACTGATAGAAAACAAAGGGGTAGTAATTAACGGGACATACTCAGACTTGATCGCTGTTACTAGGTACCACAAGGGTCAGTATTGGGCCCTATCCTCTTTAACATTTTCATTGGAATACACAGTAGAATATCGATCTTTGCAGACGATACTAAGCTCTGTAAAGTGATCAGCACAATAGAGGATAATGTGTTATTAAAAAAGGGATCTGGATAAGTTGGAGGCCTGGGCAGGGAAATGGCCCAGAGATGAGGTTTAATAGATAAATGCAAGGTTATGCACCTTGGGAAGGAAATCCATTACATGTTAAATGGAAAAAAAAACACTGGGTAAAAAGTGACATGGAGAAGGACTTGGGAAATCCTTGGTGCGACAGTAAACTTAATTGTAGCAGCCAGTGTCAGGACAGCAGCTGGCAAGGCAAACAGGATCATGGAGGGTGCATTAAGAGGGGATAGAGGCACATGATGAGAACATTATTTCTCCCACTATAAAGTCACTGGTTAGTCCACATAGAATATTGTTGCTACAGTTTTGGGCCCAGTGCACAGGGAAACGTCATTGAAGAGCTTGAACAGGTACAAAGGGCGGGCAACAAAAATAATAAATAAAAGGACTGGGTGGACTACAATCCCCAGAAAGATTAGCAAGGTTTGGGGGGTTATTTATGTTTTGAGAAAAAAAAGGGGCTTTGGGGGGACCCTAAAAAAATATGTTTTAAAAATACATAAAAGGGTTCAATATGAGATCTCTCTAAAAGATTTTTTTAAAACCCAGGACTGTTTTCCCAGAACAAAGGGGGCCCCCATCCTTTTTCATTTTTTGGGGAAAACAAAAATTTTTTTTAAAACATAGAAGGGGTTTTTAATTTTTAAGGCAGTGAAAATGTGGAACTCTCTGCCAGAGAAATTTTGTAGGGGTGAATTCAGAAAACAGGTTCAAAAAGGGTTTGGAGGGCATTTTTGGAGCGTAATAATTTAACAATTTTATATTGACCAGGTTTTGGGAAAAAGGATCTGGAAAACATTTTAGATGTAAAAAAATTAAAAAAAATTTTATAGTGACCGGGATTCGGGAAAAAGGATCTGGTTTAATTTTTTTTGGGATGTAAAAATTTAAAAACAAGTTTTTTTTGTGTCTGGGGTTTAGGGGGGGGGGGGTCTTTAAATTCCAAGGGATTTTTTTCGTTTCCCCAGTTTGGATTTGGGAAGGGAAAATTTTTTCCCTAAAAAGGGGGAAAAATTGGTTTACCTCTTTGGGGTTTTTTTCCCTTTCCCTTTCGGGATAAAACCCCTTTAAAGACAAAAAACCAGGCGGGAAAATTGGATGGAACGTTTCGTTTTTTTTCCGGCCTTACAAACTATGAAACTATGAAAGCGGAAGTTACCATTTTACTACAGAAAAAATTTAAAAAAATTTTTAAAAACAATGCGCCGTGTATAAAGGGGTGGGGAAGTCAGGGGAAATTGAGGGGTCGGGGGGTTTATTCCCAAATCCACAGCCCTGCAAATTCACTGCTACAAAAACCAACCACACCCTTGCGGGGGCCCCAGAGTGACAAAAAAAGTGGCTGTAACAGTAAAAACTCCCATGGTAGGAAAACCCTTTTTTAAATTGGAGGCTTTAAATCCCTTTAAATTTACTTTAGTGGAAAATTGGGGCCCAAACCTAGGGCCCCAAACAGTTTTGATCTTAAGAAGACGAAAACCCCAAGAGGGCCGAATGCCAATTGTTTCACAAATAAAATATTTCCAGAAATTCAACCTTGGGGCCAATGACAAAAAGGATTTTTTGGTAGTCATGCCCCTTGCTTTTCTTTTCCGGGAATTTTTTCCCTTTTTAAAATGGTTTTGCCCCGTTAAAAAAAGGTTATTTAGGGTCCAGGGGGACCCCAAAAAAAAAAAATTTTTTATATTTACAAAAGTGATCCCCCCATTTTTTGGGGGCTTTGGCCCACAATATGGTTTAAGGTTTTTATTTGTGACTATTTGTAAAGGTGCTTCATTTTTTTTTAAAATTTTATTTTTTCCCTTGGGGCCAAAAAGTATTTTGAAAATAGTAGGGGGCAAATTTACCCTTCGAAAAATTTTTGTGTTTATTACTGAGGTTAAAATTTTTCAGTGCCTCAATTTCCAAATTGTTTGAAAAATTTTTCTTTTTAGAGCCCCTTAATTCTTCTGTCCGTAAAAAAATTCCCATTTGGGGCCAAATTCCAGAAAGGCCCGGGAGGTTGTGAGATTTAAGTTAACTAATGTTTCTTGGGTCTGTTGGGGAAAGGGGACTGTGGAAAACCAAATTGGGTGGTGGGGAAAAAAACACCCGAACATCCCCTTTTTTGGGGAAAATAAAATTTTTTGGGAAAAACAGGGTTTATTTTTCACATAACAGGGTGTGGTGAAAAATTAGAATTTTTAGGCTGTAAAAGAAGTCCTTTTTTTCCAAAAAAATTGTTGTTAAAAACAAAGAGGGTTTTTTTTGGGGGAAAACATTTTTGGGGAGAGGGCGAATTTAAGTGTTTTCCTCGTATAGTTGTAAAATGGAGGTTTTGGGTTTTTAAAAAGGGGGTATTTTCCCTTTAATTTTTGATTGATTTTTAATTTAGGGAAGGAAAAAGGTAAAAAAAGATTATTTTTAAATTTTCATTGCTTTTCCCTGATTTTCCCTTTTTTCAGACCCGATCTTTTTCGTTGTGTACACAAGTTTTCTAGTTTTCCCGGGCCACCTCTCTGCTCTAGCGCCCTGGTCAGGATGGTGTGTCATTTTCCCTGCTATGTCTTACGGAGGACGGGAGGTTGTTTTGTTTTCCCCCATGCCCAAAAATTTAAAACCCTTCGAGCCTTCAGCTTCCTGCCCTACGGGTTTTAAATCCCCCTATTAGCATCCCGTTAAAATTTCCCTCTACAATCTGAAAGAGATGGCTTGTTTTTTCCCTTTTAACTTTAGGTACCGGGACTTTTCATCTCTTTCTTGTTTTATTGTTTTTGGGTTTTAAAAAAAAATTTTTTGGGGGGGCCCCCCCTGTTTTTGCTGCATAAATAAAAACTCCCCCAAAAAAACGGGAAAAATTAACTCTTGTTAGGATTTTGTTGTGGCATGCCCAAATTCCTAGTAAACTTTTACAAAAAGCCCACAGACAACCCGGTTTACGGGTTTTCATTTTTCAATGTTGTTTTTAAACTTTTTGTTCCCCTTAAATAGGTTTAGGGTTGGGAATTTACTGTACTTTTAATATTACTTTTGCAAATTCCCTCTAACAATTTGTTTTTCCTTTTTTCAAAAAAACTGTTGGTTTATTTTTAAGGGCCTTTAAAAAGAGAACCTGTCACATAGATTATCCCCCTTGTGAGGACCCCCCAAGCTAGTGACAGACCTGCAGTCTCCAGCGCTGTCTCCCTTATTTGGAAAGATGCAGCAGTTTTTGAGCATTTAATGTCAAAATCTTTTTCCCAGGGAGGGTGTTGCCCCGCCCACCAAAAGGTAGCCCCCCCAACCGGGGCAGTTTTTTAAAATTTTTTTTACCTTTTTCCCCAATTTTAAAGTAATTGGTTTTATCTTTGGAGGTGGGGGGGGGGCCCCTAGCCTCGGAAAGGGGGGGAAATTGAAAAAAAACAGCCCTCTTTTCAGGATTTCCTTTTCGGGGCTGAAAACTGCAAAAATTTGAGCACTAAATACGGGAAAAAACTGTTTGCATCTTATAGAAAGGGGGGCCCAACGCGTTTGGAAAAAACCCAAGGTTTCTGAAAACCTAGCTTGGGCTTTTTCCTTTTGCCAAAAGGGGGGGCAAAAAACCCTTTTTGACAGGGTTCTCTTTTAATTTTCTGTCTACCCGATTAAAAATCTGTACTTTTTTTTTATGTTTTTTTAAACGACCCGGGGGGGTTTTTTCTGCAAAAAAAAAACCGGGGTTTTTTGTGAAAAAAAAAAATCCTTTGGTTGGGAAAATGTCCTCTAAAAGATTTCAGCTAGGAGTAGCAGAGCTAAAATTTAATCGGTTTACTGCTGTAGAACCCCCCACAGCTTTGAACAGGAAGTTGGGGCCTGAATCTGGCTTGTGAAAGGGCCCAGACTCTGCCCAAAGAGCATGGTGAAAGCCCCCCTTTTTCCCTCTGGGGGCCCAAAAGTTTTCCCAAAGGGCTTTTTTTGTACCAAATGGGTTTTCTTTTAACACCAGAAAAGACGAAAACAAATTACTGCTCTCCGGGTTTAATGCACTTTCCCCTTCCTGTTTCTGAAAAACTGTTGCCCCAAACGTTATAGACTTCCTGTCTTTTGGAAACTTTCCCCTTGTTTGGCCAAAAAAATAAAAAAACTAGAAAACACTTTGAGTCTCCTTTTATGAAATTTTGCCCAAAGGTGTAAGACTTTCTTTTTTTTGCCCATAGTAACCCAAAATTAAGAGTTCCCAATAGAAAAACCCAAATTCGGAAAGCCTTTTAGCAAACCAGGGGCCCGTAAGGAAAACCCAAATTCATGCCCAAAAGCAACCCAGTCAGTTTTAATGGAACCAAAACCCCAAGGGGCCCGTAGCTCCCAAACCCAGCTCATAGCAACCAATAAAACCCCCCTTTCTTTTTCCCTTATAGTGTTCTAAAAAAAAAGAAAGGGACACTCTGATTGGTTGCTATGAGTTTTCTGATTAGTTGTCTAGCAGTAAGAGGTCGGGTTGCCCATAACTCCCAAATCGTGCCCCCAATTTTCTTATAGTGCTCGGGGAACAATGAAAGCGGGGGGGGGGGGGAAAGTCACTTTGGGTTTTTGGTTTTTGGGGGAAAATAAAGACAGTCTTTACTGTTTGACAGTTTTAAATCCCTAAGGCCAATTTTTTTTTTAATTTGTTTTTGGGTTGGCCCATTTTCATCCCAGGAAGTGACTTGACCCCAAGTTTCCCGGGGTTTTAACGACCTTTTTCCTTCCCTTTTTCCCTTTCTTCTAAAGGTATCCTTGGGGGCTTCAGACAATTTCACGCGGGCCCACCCTCCCAAGAAGGATCCCACCGCTGTGAGTTGTAAACTTTTTCCCTCTTTTCAAAAACAGAATACTCTGATTCCCCTTTAAAAGGGGTTTTTTCCCTTTTCATAAAAGTTGCGTCAATTAATTCTTGGTTAGGGAAAAAAAATTTTTTGGTTTCCTGCACTTTCCAAAAAAGGGTTTTAAAAAAAAATTTTTTGCACAGGTGCACACTGGTCCCGGGTAACATAAAAAACCACAACCCAAATGTGGGGCAGCAAAACTCCCCTAAGCACTAAAAAAACTTTTTCCAAAATAAAAAACCATGGGGAATTTTTTGGAAAAATTTTTTTTCTGGTTTTACTTTAAAATTTACATGAAAAAATGTTGAGTTTCTTATTTTCACCCCCCTTTTTTTTTGTGCCACCAAAAGGGCCCTCATTTTTTTTTCCAAAAAAAAAAAAGTTTTTGGGAAAATTTTTTAAAACAGACCCAAAAAAATTGTTTCTAAACTTTTGTTTTGGGGGGAAGGGGCTGCCCCCTTCTTTGGTTTTTTTGCACTCCCCACCCGGGGCACAGGTTTTTAAATAAAGCAGGGGCGTTGTGGGCTGGAATTTTTCTCCCTAAAAATTTTAAAAGCTCTGAAAAAAAATGTGAAATAAAAAACCTCAAAATTTTTTCATGTACCCTAATTTGCAGAAATGTTTTTTCAAAAAATTTCCCTTTGTGTTCTTTTTAAATTAGTTTTTTTTTGGGGGGGGGCTATAGTGTTGCTGCCGAAAATTGGTTTTTTACTTTCAAAGGATATCCCCCAATAAACTTTTTTAAGGGAAGGGGGTTTCTGAGCTTTTTGGGACCCCCATATTTTTTGGGAAATTTAATGGGGTTGTCTCACTACAAGGATTGCTGCTTTTTTATTAATAATAATAATAATAATAAAAATTTAATAATCTTTATTTTTTTAGCCCCAACCTTATTCCGCCAGAATTTTACTTTTATAGGGGGTTTAAAGCACAGACAAAAAAAGAATTACTTTTTAAAAAAAAGTCTAAAAAAATTGAGCACAAGGGTGGGGGCCCCTTTCCCAAGAGCTTAAAAATCTATTAGGGTGTATGGGTAAAAACAAAGGTTTAAAAGTGTTGGGTTTACAAAGGACCAGCCTTGTTAAAAAAATTAGGGGTTTGTATACTTTTAAAATGTGGATGACCCTTGCCTTTCCCAAAACCATACATCTTATTTAAAAGAATTTTCCCTTTTGGGGGTGCCAAAGTGCGGAAAAGGGGGACGAATCTGTGACAGAATTTGGGGGGTTGAAAATTTAGGGATCTTGATAGGCTTGTCTAAGAGATGAGTTTTCAGACCCGCACTTAAAATGTTGGGGTTGTGGTGTCCCTGATCCCCAGGGGGGGTAACATTTTCCCCAGGGGGACTGGTGCAATACGTGAAAAATTTTGAGAGATGGGCAGGGGGAGGTTGGATAAAGTGAGGTGTTGAAGTTTAGATCTTTTAGCAGTGCGGTGAGGGGGCCCCGGGTTGGGGGGGGTAGACAGAGAAAAAGGGGAGGAGATGTAAGGGGGGTTTCCCAGCACTGGGGAGAAGCCTTTTGGTTTTGAGAGTGATGAGTTTTTGTTTGATTCTTTTATTAAAAGGGGCCCACCCCAGTGCAGAGATGCCACAGGGAAGGGGGTGGGCATCAGTATAGCGGCGGGGGAAAAAAAGAAAAAGCCCTGGCTGCTGAAATTGGGGACAGATTTGGAAAAGGGGGATTTATCAGGGGTTTCAGGGGGAAAATGCCCAAACCCAAGTAGGGATTGCAGAAAGTCAAGCCCGAGAATGAATGAGAGCAAAAATTGGAGTTTGATTGTTTCCACAGTGGGGAAATGGGGGATTTTGGAGATGGTTTTTTTGGGGGTGCGGTGCGGAGGGGGGCAAGGGATTGGAAAATTTTTGGGGTAAAATAAACAGATCCGAGTTATTTAAAAACCCCCCCAATGACAGGGGCCTCCCTGCCAGGATTTTTTGGTGGTGACACCCCCACTAAAGGAAGGGGAAAAAAGCGGGGGTTGAGGGTTTGGGTTTTTGTAGGGGGTTGGAGATGACTAGTTCAGTTTTAGTGAGGTTTAGTTGGAGATAGAGAGAGGAATGTTCAGGGGACGCGGACAGACAGTCAGGGTTTGTTTTGTAAAAAGGCTGGAAGGGGATTTTTATGGGGAGGGGTGGTTGTTGAGTGTCATCAGCTTTAGGGGTTTGGAATGGAAGCCAAATTGTTTGATGTTTGCCCAATGGGGGCTTGTAGAGGGGAAAAGGGGGAAGAGGACCTAGAACTGATCCTGGGGAAAATTCCGACGAAAGAGGAAAAAGGAAAAGGGGAGGAGGGTGGGAACCCGGGAAAATGGACACTGAAGGAGGGGGTGTCAGGGGAAGGTAGGAAAAAGAACCAAGGGGGGAGCGGGTGCCCTAAAATTACCAAATGGGGGGGACCCATGCTGAGGAGGGGTTTGGGGGAATCCACAGTGTAAAATTGCTGCAGAGAAGATCCAGAAGAAGCAGCAAATGAGTAGTTCCCCTAAAGATTTTGGGGGTCAGGGCCCATTTGAAAATTTTTGAAAGGCCAGTTTTTGGAGTGTAGGGGGTGCGGAAACCGAATTGCAGAGGGAAAAGGGAAGAGATTTATAGTAGGGGGAGATAGCGGATCGGCGAGAGTAGCCCAAGCGTTCAGGAGTTTGGAGATAAAGGGGCCCTTTTTTTAAATTTGTTTAAAGTTTCTTTCCAAAAACAAAGTCATTTTTGCAATTTTGTGTCCTTTAAAACATTTGCCCCTACCTACCCCTAGTTTACCCCCCTTTCTTTTTTGGGTTTGCATCAGCTCCTCAGGTCCACTTTTGCTAAAGACCCTGTTTTAAATCTTTTCCGATAGGCTGCCCAGCACTGGTTGTATAGCACAGACTGGTTCTCCTGCGTTTAAGTAGAACCCGGGGAAAAACACCCCCCTAAATTTCAAAGTGAAAACCAAGAAAACAGGACTGAGGTAAGATGTATAAGGTAGTGAGAAAACCCCCTTTTAAAGGGGGCTAAAAACCCCGGGTTTTTAGCCCCTGTGGCCCTTTACAGTCTACTCTTACACAATTGAGCGCAGCCACCTATACGCACTGTGGCCCCATATACTTGAATTATTGTTGGACCCCTTTATTCTAACTGGGTTCCAGAGGTTGCAACACCACCAATTATAATGCGATAACTTATCCAGATGAATAACCCTTAAACACAGATCTGTACAATTCGGTTGGATGCGGGGGGCCGGACCACAAGGGATTGCTTTAAAAAACCCAAGGGAAACTCCCCAATCCGGGGGTAACCCCACATTTTTGGGGAAAGGGGTTTAAAAAAGCATGCCATGTTTGGGTTTCTGGCCCGGGCCCCCATGTTGTTAGCCCCGTTTTTTAAAATGTGGGGAAGGGGGGGTTGTTTATTCTTTTCAATTTTGGGGGGGGCCCCACCATGAAAATGCCTGTTTAACCAACGGGGGTCACCTTCCCACACCACAGTATTAATAATGAGCTCAGGGACTGTGCCTCTACCATTCACGGCAGGTCTGAGATGTTGCAGGGAGACTCTGGGTTTTACCCGTCGATTAACCCCCCCCACCTTTGGGAAAAAGGGGTCAGATTTTGCGGTCTTTGGGAATTTCCTGGTGAGCAACCCCAAAGGGAAAAACCCTTTTTTAAAAAAACGGGGTTTCAAAGGTTTCTGAAAAATGTCCTGGCCCCAGGATTTAAACCCGTTTTTTGGGTTTAGCCATTTGTCTCCTAGCTCCGATGATTGGTAACTAGCAATGTGACCTGCATTCCGGGGGATATAAATACCCATTTGAAGGGTCTCCTCTACGACCTCAGGAACTCCAAAGGTGGGCCCCCCATTCATCCCCCCTAAATTTTACAAAGCCTTTGAAATCATTGGGCTGTACTGTAAATGTTCCCTTACTGGCCCCCCGTTTTTAAAAAGGGGCCCCTCTGATTTGGAAGAACTTTTTTTTTTGTTTTCCTTTTATTTTACCCTATCATTTTAAAAAAAAGGGTCCCTTTATCTCTTGGAAAGAATTAAGAACAATTACAAGGGTTTTTTGGTTGGAAAGGGCCTGTCCGGGCCAGCCTTTTCAGGAAAAAACCCATGATATTAATGGGCGTTTTTGTTAAACTTTTAAATTTCCCCGGTTGGGGGGCCCCCTGCAGGGAAACTAAAAAATTTTTTTGTTTAACCTTATTCCCCCAAATTATAGCTGAGGCTGGGTCCGCCACCCCCGGTTGGGGTTGGGTCTCTGTTCCCCTAAGAAAAATTTTGAAAAAAAATTTTAAAAAACCGCAGTATCTGATCCCGGGGTTTTATGCGGACAGCAGCATGCCGGACGGAACCCAATTTTACGTAGTGGTTTCCCGTTGGGTTTCCATCAAGGTGTTCACTATTTTTTCATTTTTGACAAAATCTGCAACAAAAGCTCTGAAAATATCCTCCATTGTTAATGTGAAGCAGACTTTATGGAAAGGGCCCCAGAGGGCCCCCCCCGCCCCCCCCCCCCTTTGTTTCTTTTTGTATGAAAAATGTCCCAGCACGGAGAGTGCAAATTTCCCGGGTTTGGGAAAACCCGACCCCGGTTTTTTGCCCTGTTTTTGGGGGCAGGCCCCACAGCCAAAAGGGGCGGTTTTTCTCCCCTGTTTGCGGAGGGGGAAAAACCCCCCACTTTCCATTGAATTTTCCATTCTGCCCCAAAAACCGGACGGAAGAATGAATATGCTCGGTGTTTTTCAGACCGCCGGCGGTGTAAGTAACCATCAGGCGGAAAATCGGTGCAGTGGGGACTGCTGCATGGATTCTCCATTAATGTCAATGTAAAAGGTTGTCAGCCGGCTTGCAGACGGTTTTAAAAACTGAAAAACAGTGCAGTGGGGAAAAGTCCTAAGACTGTCTTTGTTGTCCATAGCAAACCCGTTTGGCCCATAGCCCCAAAACCAAAAAGAGCCCTGCAAATTTAAATTTTTTTAAAGTACGCTGGAAAAAAAAAAAAAATTTTAGCGCTGTGGGGCCCCTTTCTATGGATCCCTTTCTGGTTGGGTAAAGAGCCTTTATTTGGTTTTTATGAGCTCTGATTGGTTACTATGGGCCCTGGTTGGGTTTTCCTTATGGGCCTGATTTGGGTTTTCTCTGGGGCCTGATTGGTTTGCGTGGGGTTCTGAATTTGGGGTTTTTTCCCCCGGTTTGGGCCCCCGTATTGGTTGCTTTGGGCTCTGATTGGTTGCCCATTGGCTCTGGTTTTGGGTTTTTCCCTTTTAGCGCCCGAATTGGGTTTTCATTGGGGCCCTTTATTTGGGGGGCTATTTGGGCCCTGATTGGTTGCCTTTTGGGCCTTTATTTGGGTTAATTTTGGGGCCCCCCTTGGTTGCCTTTGGGGTCGGGTTGGGGTTTTTCTATGGGCCCCTGGGTTTGGGTTTCCCCTTTTAGGGGCTGGGGGGGTTGGTTTTTGAGCGCTGATTGGTTGCCCATGGGGTTTGATGGTTGCCCCTGGGCTTGATTTTGGTTTTCCCCCGGGCCCTGATTGGTTGCCATGGGCCCCCGATTGGGGGCTTTGAAACGCTTGGGGTTTGGGTTGGGGGATGGGCAACAAAGACAGTCTTGCTGCTACACAGTTTTCATACATAAGGCCCAAAGAAGTGACAGACACCCTGGCATCATTTACATTTGGTGTTAATGTAGAATTTTTTCCTAAATTAAAGGCCCTTTTGTGATCTACTACTTGTGCAATGACCCTTATAGAAAATAGGGACTGTACGAAGTGGGGAAACCCCCTTTTAAAAGGGGGGAATCCCCTTTGCCTTATCTCAGGGGATCTGGGGTCCCAGTGAGTCTCGGTACCCGGTAGAGCTCTGCAGCCCCTTCCTTTCCTTTTTTTGAGGGGGTTCCCGGGGCCCGGTTCCCCAATAAAAAACTGATCCTCTGACATCTCTTTCCCGGGGGTCACCCCTGCCCCTTTCCGGTTTTTTATGTGAGGGATTTTGCCCGGGACAGGTTGGGCCCTGTAAATTCCGTGTTTTTTTTCCCCTATGAAACATTCCCCGGGTACAAATGGGGAAAAAAACATTTCCGGACCCTTAAACCCCCCATCCCTCTCGCGTGGAATTTTGGGGAAAAACAAGGGGTGTTTCTGGGCTGTGGGCCCCCTTTAAAATTGGGAGGGCAGATCTGAGCTGTCAGCCGTTGCCTCAACAAGGATTTTCCCCTCTTTGTCCGGCGGGCCTCTTACCTGGGGCTGCATCCACTGGCTGCATAAATCATCTGCAGAGCGTAATACTCTCCTCATTGCCTAAGGGAGAAATGTGAAGGGTGGGGAGCTGGATCCTAACAAGATTGCACCTGCTACTCGAGAATAGACCCGACATGGGCCTAATGCACCGAGTGTGACCGCGCTGCAGCTTCCTTCATCAGGAACCCAAAGGGAAAGCAGCCCAACAAAATTGGGTCAGTAAACCCTAGATAGCCGCCGACCTGCCATTCAGGTTGTGCACCCCTTATGTATACTGTGTTATACCATAGTAGTTAATTCTTGTAATAGGGGGGCCGTTTCTATGCAAATTAAAATTCTTGTAAAATGGGGCCTTTCTTTTAGCAGTTAAAATTTCTTTGGTTTCCCTAGGGGCCAAACTTTTTAGCGTTATATTCTTGTAAAATTTGGGGAGTATTATGTAGTTATATTTTGTAATAGGAGAGTTTATTTGTGTTATATTCTTTTGTACCTTAGGTGGGGGTTTTTATAGCAGTTTTATTCTTGTACCTAGGGGGGCCCTTTTATAGAAGTTATTTTTTGTACATGGGGCAGTATTTATAAGGAGGGTTTTTTTCTTGTACATTTGGGGGGAGTTTTTTAGTTTTGTTATTTTCCCCTTTTTAACCCTTAGGAGGCAGTATTAAAAGTTTTTTTTTAAAATTTTTACATAGGGGGCCGTTAAAAAATAGTTGGTTTATCATTTTGTCCAAAAAGGGGGGGAGGGAAATTTTAGTATTTAAAATTAAAAATTTTTGTAATAGGGCCCCGTAAAAATTGTAGGGTTTTTTATTCCTTTTACAATTTAAAGGGGGGTATTATAGTAGTTATATTCCTTTTTCATTGGGAGGTATTAAAAGTAGTTAAAATTTCTTGGGACATTAAAGGGGGCAGTATTATTGGTTTGTTATATTCTTGTACATAGGGGGGGGAGGTTTAAAATAGTAGTTATATTCTTGTACATTTTTGGGGAAAATTTTTAGTAGGGTTTATTTTGTATTTAGGGGGGGAGTATTATAGTATTTATAAATTTTTGTCCCAAAAGGGGGCAGTATTATAGTTTGTTATATTTTTTGTACATAAAGGGGCGTATTATAGTAGTTATTTTCTTGTACATGGGAGGTTGGATTATAGTTGTTTATATTCTTTTTACATAGGGGCCCTTTTTTAAGTAGTTTATTCTTTTTATTGGGGGCAGTTTATAGAATTTTTTTTCCCGTCCATAGGAGGCAGTTTAAATAGTAGTTTATTCTTTTAAAAAGGGGCATTTATTAAAATTAGTTATTTTCCCTTGTATTTTGGTAAATATTAAGAAAAGTTATATTTTTGGGTACATGGGGCCCCATTATTATAGAAATTAAAATTTTCCCTTGTACATTGGAGCAGTTTTAAAATTTGTTATTTTTTTTTCTAAGGGGGGAGAGTTTTAAAAGGGTAGTTAAAATTCTTGTCCCTGGGGAAAATATTATAGTAGTTATATTTTTTCCCATAGGGGCATTTTAAAGTATTATATTCTTGACATGGGGGGGAGTATTATAGTAGTTATTTTCCCTTTTTAAAAGGGGGGAGTTTTAAAGTATTATATTTCTTGTCCCCTAGGGGGCAGTATTAAAATATTTTATTCTTGTACAAAGGGGGGGAAATATTATAGTAGTTTATTTTCTTGTAAATAGGAAACAGTATTTTTAAGAGTTATATTCTTGTACATGGGGGACAGTATTATAGAAAGTTATTTTTTTTGTACATAGGGCAGAAATTTTTAAGTATTTATATTCTTGTACTTTGGGGTTGTTTTTTTAGAATTAAAATTTTTGAATAGGGGCAGTATTTTTGAAGTTATATTCTTGTAAATAGGGGGCAGATTATAGTATTTATTCTTGTACATTGGGGCAGTAAATATTTGTTATTTTCTTGTACATAGGGTCAGTATTATTGTATTTTATATTCTTGTAAAGATGGCATATTAGTAGTTATATTCGTACATAGGGGCAGTTTTTTTAAAATATTTATATTTTTGGTTGTAGGGGGCAGTATTTTTGAAAGTTTAATTTTGTAAAAAGGAAGCACGTTTTTTGTTTTTTACTTTAAGATGGGAAAAAAAAAAATTCCCTATACCCATAATAACCCATTGTGTTTAAAAAAAAAAGCCACATGTTTTGCGTGCAAAATGAAAGGGGGGTTTTAAAAAATTTTTAAATTTGGGTACCCCAACATTTTAATTAGCAGGAAAAGGGCTTATGGGAAAGGCTGAAGAGTTTCCCCAAAGCGCCATCAAATGAAAAGTAGTAATCCCCCCAATTCACATTTTGATTCAAAATAGTCTTGAAATTTTAAAAAAGGGATTAAAAAGGCTGAGACTTTCTCTCCCAGTAGATGCCACACCCCCCTTTTCCCCCCCCCACATCCACCAGTAAGTTCTACTCTGAAACTGAAGGGGGGAAATTTCAGTCTAAATTGGGTTTTAAACGGGCCCTTGGCTTCATCTTTTTAAATTTGAAAGGACTCTTGGGGGAGTCACTGTAAAATTGGGGGTTTACGGGCATCCAGTATTTTGGCGGGGGCGGGGTCTTTCAAAAAACCTTTGTTTTTTTTGGGCAAAATTCCCATGAAGGGGAAAAAGGAATTAAATCCCCCCCCAAAAAGAGATACACTCCCCCTTTTGGGCCTCGTTCACCCCCGGGCCTTATTTCGGAACGGATTTGCCGCCGTTTTACTTCCGAAAATCCTTTTCCCGAAATCATTTAAAAGTTGCAGGCCTTTTAAAATTTTGTTTTTAAAATGGGAAAAAAGGGTGTCTTTCGTTCAACGAAAGTTTTCCGTGCCGTATTGCCGCCGCTTTTTTGGGCAGCCGAAACCCCCGGCCAAAAACAATGTGCATGCCCAAATTTTTGGGGCCCGGATTTTCGCGACGGATTTCACCTTTTAAAATAAAATGGGGTTTGTAAACCCGTCGCAAAATACTTGCCAAAACTTATATTTCCCTTTTTTTCCGCCCTGTTTTTTAAAATAAATTTGGGAAAACGTATTTACATGGACCAAATCCACGTAAATCCGTTTCGAAATAAGCTGTGTGAACAATTACCCTTACAATCGAAGTTCATAAGGGGGTTTTCTTAAAAATTTAAAAGGGGTTTCCAACTAAAATGACCATAAATAGGGTTTTTTTTTTTAAAAAAGGGAATTTTTTCCTCCCCAGTAGAAATTCCCTGAAAAATTCAGCTGGGGGAGGGGGGCAGCGCTGTTATAGACTCGGACTGACCTGGATGCGTACATGGGGGCAGAGTTTGGGCGGAATATGTTCACCCGTATAAAAAATAATTGCAAAAAAATTTTCCCCTTTTTTTAAATCTCTGTTTTACTGTTATTTTATAACAGGGACCCCCCGATGGGGTGCAACTTAACATTTTGGATTTGCGTTCAAATTTTAGTTTTTTTATCCTTCCTCTAGTTTGTTGTATTCTCTCTCTTGTCTCTGTGCCATTTGTGTTGTGCCCGTTGGTGGCAGGGTAATACTGGGCCAATATCTATAACACTCCTGGCTTAGAGCCGTCTGTGGTCATCTTCTACTGGGGCCCCCTAAATTTTTTTCCCAAAAGATCCTAAGAATCCGCCCAATGGCTAACCAGGAGCGGGGGAGTAAAAAATGGTTCTTCTTCTTGCAGTCGAGTATATAGAAGCCAATAAAATAAAGTTGTCTGAAGGAACATTTCCCATTTTTTTCAGTTTTTAAACATTTTTAGGTGAAAAATTGTACATGCAGCTTTTAAAAAGGGGGAAAAGAAAACCCCTTTTGGGTTTGTTTGGAAAGGGAAAAGGTCTTTAGGAGACTGAATATTAAAGTCCCTTCTCATAGTGATGGCACGTGGCTAGGAACTATGGTGGAGGGGGTTTGAACTTTTGGGACCCCCAATTTTCCAAAAAGACGTTACCCCTTTGTTTCTTAGGGGAAGTCCCCGCTGTGCAGGAAAACTCAGGCCAGTTTCTAAAAATTTTATGGGGGGAAAAATTTTTGGGAAAAAAAGACACCAGTTTCTCTGCCCAACTTTTTAAGGGTATTTTTCCACAACAAATTTTTTTTGGGATTCCAAACATTGATTTCCTCATCAAATCCTTGTACAAACCGATGGCCTTTCAGCTGAATGGAAGTCCACCTTGTTCACTGCACAATTTTTTCAAAGGGGGCTCCCAAATCAGATCCCCCTTAGGGGTGGGGAACGAGGGGGTTTTTCCCACGGATAAGCTACGCCACAATTTTTGCAAACCCCGTCCCCAAAAAACCTGAGGCTTCCCTTGGATTTCTGTAAAAGGGGGCCCACGTGGGAACCACCTTTGGGTTTTTCCCAAATGCAAATTTGAAACAAAACCCTTTAACCCTTTGGTTTTTTGATCCGGGAGGAATTTTTAAAAAACCCCTTTTTGAGGTGGTTTCCCCAATTTTCCCAGGGGGAAAAATTTCCCTTTCCTGACCCCAAAAATTTTCGAGGTTTTTTTCCCTTTAAAATTAAAACTCCCATTTTCCAAAAAACTACAAAATCCCAAATAACCTTAAAAATTTTTTTTTTTACGAGGGCCAATCTAAACTTTTCTTGAACTTGTTTAATGACTCTATCATCACAACCTCTTGTGGCATCGAGGTCCAGAGCATCAACGCTTTTACAGTACAGAATCTTCCTCTGTAATGATGGCGAAACCTTCTTTCCTGTAGATGTAGGGGATGCCCCCTTGTCATTATTACAGGCCTCGGTGTTAAAGATCATTTACATGAATCACTAACTCAACAACCTTTTGTTTAAATGAATGGCCAACCTTGTAGTATATACATAAGCCGGGAACCCCAGACCAAGGGCCACTCTCTCTTAGTGTCTCCGTCAGCTCTAGCCCGGCATATTTCTATGTGGTATGAAGGAGAATCCATTGCCTAAAGCAGAAATTCCACTAATAGTCATGTAGCACTACTTGTACACAGCGAGTGGGGAAGCGTAATCTGTCATGGGAGGGATCACATTCCTTCCTTCTAGCTGCGTCTTAATCCTCCTCATGACAAATCACCCTCTTCTGTCCTATAATCATCCACCTGAACCAGGTTCCTGCATGTTTGTTGCACCCGTTCTTAATGCCAGCATTGCCCGTCTGGTAAAACCTTAACAGACTGTAAGCTCTTGTGTCCAAGGAGCAGTCAAGAAATGTGACAAAGACCAGAACTTGGTGTAAAAGAAGAAAAATTAAAATAGTTCATCAAATGTTTCAATAAAAATAAATCATATCGCCTATGGTATCTTGAATGTGGGAGTGATAAAGGCTATGTCTATTTTTATTGCACCCATACATCTAAATTAAACAACAAACCTACTGTGAATTAAATATTTCCAGCGTTTTGTGTATACAGCTCCAATGCAGACCTCTGTGTAACCCAATGTAGCAGCCTCCAGATCTTGAGTCCTTTTTATGTGTCCTCTACTTCTTGGTCACATAATTATGATTGGTTAACAGGAATTTAGGTGTAGAAGAGAGTGTGATTGCAGGATTAGACTACATTGGTTTTGTTTGTGGTCTTTTACCATGTATACACATAGGTGTGAGTAGGCGCTGTAGACAAAAAAAAAAAAAGAAAAATTCTGATAAATGAACAAACAGGGATAGATTCGAGCAACACCAATTGTGATCCAAAACAGTATGGTCATTTGTTGCAAAATGATTCCATTGATTTGAAAGAGGGTTTTTCATTCATGTGGAAACTGTAGCACTCAACACCCCAGAGCTGTTTTTGCTGCAGTAAGGGCATGTCCCCACTGCACGGTTTTTCAGCCGGGTTTTCGGGGTTTTTTAGACGCCCGAAAAAAAGGCCCAAAATCAGCACAAAGGGGCTTATGGGAAAACCCCTGCGCAGTCCCACTCACGGTTTTCCATTGGGCGGTTTTTTTCCCCCGGCGGGCCCGGGGGCAAAAAATTGAGAACACCATTCTACGTTTGGTTTTTGGGGGGGAATAGGCTTCTCAATGGGAGGGGGGAGGGCTTTTCCCCTCATCCGGGGAGAAAAGCCGTCCCCCCCCGGGGGTGGGGGCGGGCGCAAACAGGACAAATACCGGCCGGCAAACCGACCGGTATTTGTCCTGTGCCGTGTGAACGCGCCCTAAATTGCCATCACTTGATCATTTTCCTTAGGCCTTGTCCACACGGCACAGGTTTTCACCCGGTTTTTCAGACGGTTTTCGGTTTTGAAAACCGTGTGCAAACCAGGTGAAAACTTTTAACACGGGCATCCATGGAAAACCCGCACGGCTGTCCCGACTGGGCTTTTTACCCCGGGTTTTTTCAGACCAAAAGATAGAACCTGTTCATTCTTCCGTCCTTTTTTCGGGGGGGCAGAAAACACTATCGAAGGGGAGAAAAACGTCCTTTTTGCGGCCGTTTGCACGGCAGGAAAACGGAAAAAATGGGTTCTAAAACCGATCGGTATTGTCCGTTCCGTGAAAAAGCTCCTTATGGGGAACCCCAGCAAAATGTATTTTACATACAACCTTTTTAGATTAATTTGCCCTTGTAGTTAGGCCCCCCAATTTTTCCAGATTAAAGACCTCTTTTTGCTCCCAAGGGGGGCGCGTTCCCCTTTACCTTTCCTTTCCCATTAAATCCCATTTGAGTAGAATAGAAATCAATATGCAAATAATGATAAAGACCACAATGCTGGAGACAGAGAGGCAGATTGCCAAAGAGAGTAAAACTAACCCCAAAATATTATATAAACTATATAATTACCAAAAGAAAAAACTGAAAATTTTTGGCCCTTTGAAAATATGAGGGATTTTGTGGGGGGGCAATGAGGAGTAAGCAAACCTATTAAACAATATTTTGTCCACCATATTTGCTGAGGAAAATGACTTGCTTGGTCAGCCGCTGAATCCTCGCTACATGGATACCCATGAACTATTGTTTAAAATGCCACTTAGTGTGTGTAAATAACCCGGGGACAGACTATGCAAAGCAAGTAACTTCTTTTTTGGGAGGCCTGGCAAGAAGGGGCAAGGGGGTTTAACACGATAAATGCAATTTTATCACATGGGGGGGAAAACCCCTTCCCTTTTACTTGTTAAACGAAAAAAAACATGATGACTTGGGAATCCTGGTGGACATAAAGTTAATTGTAGCGGGAGTGCAGGCAGCATCCCAAGAAACAGGATCCGGGAGGTTTTAAAAAGGGGGAATAGATCACATAAGGGAACATTTTTCCCCCAATTAACAATCCGGGTTTTCCCCAACAGGAATACGGGGACATTTTGGGCACCAAGCACGGAAAGACTTGAAAGGCTTGAACGGGTACAAAGGTGGTAACAAAACTAAAAAAAGGACTGTGGGGACTGCAATACCTTGGGTCCTTAGAGCCCTTTTCCAAGATCTTTTTATAACCCAGGACGGGATCCAAACAAGGGGGGTCCTTTACGTCTTCGGGAAGGAAAGTTTTTTTTACAAAAACATAAAATTTTGACTTTACGAAAAGCAGTGGAACTGGGAACGCTCGCCAATGACCTTTCAGGGTGAAATTCAAAAAAAATAAAGTTAAAAAAGGGGTTGGATTCTTTTTTTTAGATGTAATAATAAACAAGTTAAGTGGCGGGGTTTCGGGAGAAGGGGTCTGGATACATTTATAGAGTAATAAGGGAACAATTTATGTGCCCGGGGATTTGGAGAAGGTCGAATATTTCTAGATGGAATAATATAACAATTATAGTGACCGGGATTCTGGGAAGGGCCCCGGAATCATTTCTAGAGGGGAATAATATAAAAGGTTATAGTGACCAGGATTCGGGAGAAGGGCGGGAACTTTTCTAGATGTAATAATATAACAAGTTATATGCCCAGGATTCTGGAAAGGGTCGGAACATTTTAATGTAATAATATAACAAGTTAAGTGACCAGGATTTCTGGAGAAGGGTCTGGATACATTTCTAGATGTAATAATAAAACAAGTTAAAGTGCCCGGGTTCTGGAAAGGGTTGGATGCATTTCTAATTAAAATATAACAATTTAGTGACCGGATTCGGGGGGAAGGGTCTGGATGCATTTCTAGATTAATAATAAAACAAGTTATGGGGACCAGGTTTTGGAGAAGGGTTGGTTACATTTCTGTTAAATAAATAACAAGTTATATGCCGGGAAAAGGAAAGGGTCGGGAACATTTCTAGATGTAATAAATAACAAGTTGGCTATGTCTCCCCTGCATGGACAAAAAACCACCTAAAAACGAATTACTAAAAACGTTCAGGAAAACGATTTTTCTGCCCACTCCTGTAAAAAGCAGCTGAAAAACGTCCGTTTTTGGCGCTTTTTTCATTTTTTTGGAGTTTTTTTTGGAGCGTTTTTCCTCTGCTTTTTAATGTATGCACAAATTAAGCCATTGATGTAACTTTACCCTACAGTGGAGTTTTCATGTTAAGTAATCACTTCCTTTAATCCTGAGCCCTTGTGAGCACATTGTCCCTTTTTGTGCTGTTTTGGGGCATTTTAAATTTTGCACCCGATTCTTACACCAAAATCCCAAAAACCCAATTATCTTTCCCAAAAGCAAGATAACTTTATTGCGTCAAAAATTTAAAGAAAAGGTTTAGCGGCAAAATCCCCAAAAAAGCATTTTTGCGCAAATTCCGTAAAAAAAAAACCCATTTTTTTGGTCAGAACGAGACACGTAATTAGCGCCAAAAAACTGTAAAGATACGGGTTTTAGAAAAAAAATTTCCATCCCTAAAAAGTATTTTGGCCCGAAATCCATAAAAAAAAATATTTTTTTTTTTTCGTAGCGAGATAACTTTAAGCGCCAAAATATGTTAGTAAGGGTTTTATGGGAAAAAACCCTAAAAAAAAACCCCCTATTTTTGGGGCGAAGCGAGAAACTTTTTTTACGAAAAAAAAGTTAAAAAGGTTTTAGACCAAAATCCCAAAAAATGGATTCTGACGCCAAAATCCAAAAAAAAAAAAAAGTATTTTTTGCGAAAAATAATGAAAGCGCAAAAAACGTTTGCCCAAAGATGTCTTTTTTTACAAAAAGGGCAAAAAAAGGCCCCCATCGAACACTTTTATGCAAATTTGATCAGGATTAATTTTGTTACCACCCACATAGGGGGGATTGGATCCCGGAAGGGTTTTTTTTGAAAAATCGCGGGAAAAAAACGCCACAAAAAATGCGCCAACGGGTCCGGCGCTTTCCATAGATCCTGTGGAAATTTTCCCCGACCTGCGTTTTTTTTTTAGTGTTGAAAATAGACCAGTGAAAAAACGAGCGAAAAAAAAAGCCAGTGGAGACAGAAACGTTCTTTTCATTGAAAGTCTATGGGAATGCTTACGCTTTTTTCCAGCGTTTTTTTGAAAAAGAAAACGCTAAAAAAAAAGACATTTTTCTGTGTGTGTAGACAGAGCCTTATGTAACCAGGATTTTTGGGGAAGGGTCTGGGTACATTTTAGATGTAAAAATATAAAAATTCATACCCGGATTTGGAGAAGGGTCTGGGT
>JAODAL010049677.1:0-27997 GCA_025379985.1 Phyllomedusa bahiana | reverse complement strand
AATACACAGTGTGGAGGTCAGGGCAGCACCCACAGCACAGCATGGGGTCAGACAGGGGCAAAAGACATTTGTGTGGGTCACGGCAGCAGCACTTTGGTCAGACATGGCACAATGACATTCTGGGGTGGCAAAACAAAATTGGGCCCCACAGAGTGGCACAATGAAAGAGTGGGGGGTGACGCGGCAGCAGCATGAGGTAAACAGGGGCAAAATTTACATTCGGGAGGTGGAAAAAAACGGGAATGGGCCACAGATTTTGGCACAATGAAAACAGTTCTGGGTCCGGCGGGCACCACAAAAGCAGCATGGGGGCAAAAATTTGGCTAAAACACATTCGGGAGGTGGCAAAAATTTGGAGTAGGCCAAAAGTGGCACAAGGGACAAGATTTAGGTGAGGGCCCGGCAACCCAAACAAATGAGGTCAGAGAGGGGAAACAAGAAAAGAGTTGGAGGGGGTGGCAATCCCAAGCCCCCTGGTAAAGATGGTTGGGGGCAGTTGGAGAAACTGCCCACAGTTTGTGTGGCTTTCGGGGCGGGGGGCCCGGCATCAGAATAGGGGCTGAGGCAGGTATTTTTGAACCCAATTTCATTTAAAAAAACAGTTTGGGTGAGGCGTAAAGGCTGATGTATTCGGGACCCCCTAAGGGCTTTGGGTTTGTGGGGAAATCCGGTTTGACCCACCCCTGTTTCATCTTAAAAAGGGTCAGTCTTTCCCAAAAATTTCCCGTGGACAAGCGGTTCCCCTTTGGGGTTTAACATGGCCCCGCCCGCACTGAACACCGCTCTGATGCCCACTACTGGCCGGGGGCAGGACAGCTTCTCACTAAAACTCGGAAAAGTTGCAGCCACACACCCAGTTTCGCTCCCCAGTAGCCCAAAGGGGAAACCCTTCTAACGGGGGTGGCAGAATACTGTACAATGGGGGCCACCACCTTTTTGGTTCGGGGTCGCTCCGGGTCCTGCTCTGCTGCTGGAAAACGCCTCCTCACTAGGGGGTGAAGGAAGTGTTTCAAAAGTTACCCCCAGACAAAGGTTTCCCTGCTGTTTGGGAGCTGGTACTGCTCTGCCCCCCCCCCCTTTCCCCCCCGGCACCCCGGGGAAATTAGTACGTGACACAAAGAACCCCCCGGTCAGACCTTTCAGGGGAAGGGCGATCCCGCACATAGCAGGGCCAAACTGACTAAAAAATTTTCCCTATATTTTTGAGTTTTTTCCCCCTCTCAATAGCGGGGAAAAAAGGCCCCCCATTTTGGACCAGTAGCGGGGTTCCAATGGGGTTTGGAGAGCCAGAATTAAACCCCTCTCCCGGTTTCCCTAAATATTGGGCGTAAATACCGGGCAAATCAGCATGCTGGGGGCCCCATCTGCAAAAGTCCCTCCGAGGGCCCCTGCCCCCATTTTCCATGAAAATACTGCCAGGGTGTTTTGTGGGCTCTCCTTGTTTTCCTCATCTCCTTCTACCTCCTCCAGCTTTTCCTGCCCCCTCCCCTCTTTGTCACCTGGGTAGAAAACCCAAACTCTTTTCACCAGACAATGTTTTTTGCAACCAATGTCCCCCCCCCCTTTCCATTTCAGTCCCAGTGGACTCATTTTGGCCACGGGGATGTAGCCCACCACTTCTCCAGCCCCGCCCAAAACAGATTTTTCAGCATCTGTTCCAGAAGGGAAGCAGGGAATGACGTTATTACCCGTAGTCCGGGCACTGCCCAAATAACTTGGCCCCCTCGAATGGCCTCAAAAAAGGGAAAGGGGGCCCACGCATGAGCTGCCACGGCTGACATCAAAGTTACACGGGGGTTTACCCTTTTTCCGCCGGGATCAAAAAAAATCTTTAATGGCCTTTCTCTTTTTCAAAACAAGTTTTGGTTGGGGGAAAGGCCGTTCCCCCGCTGCAACTCGGGGGGAAAGGGGGGTTTTCCTGGTTTTGGTACGAAGGGATAAAGTGAATTTTTTCCTGGCCATTTTCAGAATTTTCTGAAGTGGTGGAAGACTTCGGGAACCTTTTTCACCCCAAATTTGGAACACTTTGCGCCATGCGGGGCGAAAGGGACCATCCCTCCTCGGCAGCGCGGACACCATTTTCCCCAATTTCCTTTCACCAGGGTTCCGATTTGCATTTGGCGCGGAAAAAAGCCACAACCTTCGTTTTTCTTGCGCATGCGCGGTCAGTTCCTCCCCTTGTGACTTTTTTCCCCCCGGGCAACCCCCGGTGTAAACTGCGGGGAAACCACGTCCCTAACTGTGTTATAAAATGGACAGTACTTTTTGGGGGCTGAATGGTGGGGGGTGGGGGGAGGAGGAAAACGGACTTTGGCGCAGGACCGCAGTTTGAAAACGTGGGGGAGAAAGGGGCGCCCTCCTGTCCAAGTTTTGGTGTGGCAAGGCAGGAAGCACATTCACCCAGGGGGCCGAAAAGCCCAGTCCCGGGCCCCTTTTAAACCATATTTAAACAGCTCCAGACCCCGGCGCCTGCACCTTGGAAAAAACCCGATAAGCCAAAAGGGGACTGGCCCCCCTTTCCCTTTTCTACAAATTTAGAAGGCTTTTACCCCTTTTTGGGAAAAAAAATTTAGGGTTTGGGAACTCCCATCTGGGCTCGGCACAACCTTTTTAGTTCTCTGAAGGGTTTTTAGTCCCCCTTTTTGGGAAAAGGGGGAGGGACGACGGGAGAAGGGTCACTTTTTGCCCCTTGGGAAAGGGTTTGGGACGCAACGTTGTCCTTTGAAATTTCCCCTCCTAAAACCCCTGCGGGGAAACCTTTAAAATTCAAAGGAGCGGGAGAAATCGGGACCGGGAATGATGTCAAAGAAAAACAACTCCCTTCTGCAGAGGTTTTTGGAGGGGGGCCCCCTTGGGGGGGGGGGGGGGGAAGGGGGCCGGGCCAATTTGGCATGCGTCCACTGGGCCCGCTGCTCTGCTGCTTTTGTTTGGGGTTGGCAGATGGACCACCACACGACCCACGTTTCCCCCAAGGCCCCCGGGAAGGTGAGGGGCTGTATGTTTGACCCCGGGACGGGGGGCCAACTTAAAGCTCCCTGGCCACCCCTTCACTTTCTGCTTACAGTTTTCCTACATATACCCATATTGGGGCTCCTCCTTTGTCTTAGCAAAAAACCCTGCACACCGCCGAGTGTTGGTTTTTCCCGGGGGGCCCCAACGCCCGGGCACTGAGTGACTACTGCCCCGTTTGCATGTTAGCCCTGTGTCCACTTTTTTAAACCTGCAAGGGGGTTTTTTTACCTTTTTGGCCACTTTGGCTCCCGACTTCACACTGCGCTACCCTGTTTAACTCACCCCCCCACCCCCAACTTGCTGGCTGCGCAGCCCTGACGCGCCAAGCTGACACCCTCTCTCCTAAACGAGGGATAAAGCCCTTGCCCCCCCGGGCTCCCAAGCGGTCGGCTACATCATCATCTATTTGTTTTCCATCGTCACTGCTGTCCTCATCCCCGGTTTTTGGGTTTATCCCAGGGGCCTGACCCCTCACAACATGACCTCCCTGCCCTCTCAACATCTATTTTTCCCTCCCCAAACCTGCAAAAAGCGGGGGAAATTTTGGCCCCATTTCTTAAACTCCCCAAATACTGCTGACGCCCTCCAAAAATTTGTTCACCTCGCTATATAGTGGGCCTGACCCAGACCCCAATTAAATCTCTGGCTGAGGATCCGGAGGGGACAGAGGCGGGTTGAGGACAGGTGAGGTCAGCTGACCCGCTCCCCCAGCCATGCCAACTAAGGGGTTTTGTTTGACGTTTCCACCCACCGGGCTGGGGGGTTTTTGGATGTCATATGGGAGGAAATGGATGACCTATTAACCAATCAAAAACCCTTGGGGTTTCTAGCAGCCCCAAAAGGGCCCCTAGATGACAGGGGGAAAATTGGGGGCCTCAGCGGTGACCCCCGCCCGCGTCGTCCCCTTGCTGTGCTTGACCTTAAATCCCGCTCCCGGAAAATTTTTCCTCTTTCCACTTGCAGGGAAAGAGCCCGCCACCTCTCTGTTTACATCTGTTTTTTTCTAAAATGAAAAGACACTGTTTTATGAAGGGTATCCCGTATATTTAAAAAAAACACCCTGTATTTGACTCCAAAAAACCCCCTAAGAAGCTTGGGGTTAAAAACCCCTTTTATATAAATTGCGCTCAAAAAATGGCAGGAAAAATTTACTTGTATTTGCCCTTTAAAAACTCTGTTATTTTAACCCGAAAGGGAAAAGGGGTTAATTAACCCCCTTTGATATGAATTATGCTACAGAATTTTTCTGTGGCGGTGAAAAAAAAGTTTATTTTAAATGATTGCAACTGCAGAAAAAAACTTTGTTTTAAACCCCTTTGGGTGTAAATTGCCCAAAAAATTGACCACCACAAAAATACTAGCTTTGAGCGTTTTTTACAATGGGGTGTTTTTTTTTCGCCCACAACAAGAGAAAAAAATTTTAATTAACCTTTGCTTGTGAATTAGGGTACAGGAAAAAATTTATATATTTTGGCGGTGAAAAGAAAGGGTTTTTTGGAGTCACCACAGCTGAAAAAACAATGCTTAATTAACCCCTGGATGTAAAAATTTTTACCAAAGAAAATTTACCACCACAAACTACTAGCTTTTTAACGTGTTACAATGGGGGTGTTTTTTTTTGCCAAAAAACAAGAGATTTAAAATTTTAATTTCCTTTGCTTTTGAATTAGGCTACAGGAAAAATGTATATATTTTTGGCCGGGGAAATGAAACCGGGTTTTTGGAGTCCCCAAAAGCTTAATAACAAAAACCCTTTAATTTAAACCCCTTTGGGTTAAATTTCGCCCAAAAAATTGGCCCCCACAAAATACTAGCTTTGTAAAAGTGTTAAAAAGGGCGTGTTTTTTACGCCACACAACAAAAAGAATAAAATTGTAATTAAACCCTTTTCTTGTGAATTACTACAGGAAAAAAAGTAAATATTTTCGGGGAAAATGACGGTTTCTTGGGGGTCACCACAGCTGAAAAACAACGCTTAATTTAAACCCCTTGGGTTTTAAATTTCGCCAAAGAATTGGCCCCACAAAATACTACTTTGGGAAACGTGTTACAAGCAGTGTTTTTTTACGCCCCCACAACAAAAAGATAAAAATTTTAAATTTAAACCTTTTTTCTTGTTTAAATTTGGGTACAGGGAAAAAAGTATAATTTTTGGGGTGAAAAAAGGGCGGTTTTTTTTAAATCAAACCCCCGCGAAAAACAACGCTAATTAAACCCCGGGGAAAATTTCGCCAAAGAATTTAGCCACCACAAACTACTAGCTTTGGGAGCGTGTTTAAAAAAGGCGTGTTTTTTTACGCCACACAAAAAAGAGAATTTTAAAAAAATAATTTAAACCTTTTCTTGTGAATTAGGGTACAGGAAAAATGTATATATTTTGGCGGTTTAAAATGATGGGTTTTTTGGAGTCCCCCACACGAATAACAAGCTTAAATTTAACCCCGGAAGTAAATTTCGCCAAAGAATTGAGCCACCACAAACCCACTAGCTTTGTAGCGTGTTTTCCCAAACTTTTTTTTTAAAAGGGCCCCAAAACAAGAGATAAAATTTAATTAACCTTTTCTTTTGAAATTTGGGTACAGGGAAAAAAGTTTTAAAAATTTTGGGCGGTGGGAAAAAAAGGTTTTTTTTAGTCCCCACACTGAATAACAAAGCTTAAAAAAACCCCGGATGTAAATTGCGCCAAAAAATTGACCCACCCCCCAAACTACTGCTTTGAAACGTGTTAAAATGGCGGTTTTTTTTCGCCCACACAACAAGGGGATAAAAATTTAAATTTAAACCTTCCTTGTGAATTAGGCTACAGGAAAAATGTATATATTTTGGCGGTGAAAAAAGACGGGGTTTTTTGGAGTCACCAAAAAGCTGAATAAAAACCCCCTTAATTTAACCCTGGGTTAAATTGCGCCCAAAAAATTGAGCCCCCACAAACCCACTAAACTTTTTTACCCTGGTTTCAAAGCGGTGTTTTTTTTCGCCCCAAAAACAAAAAGATAAAATTTTTAATTTAAACCCTTTTCTTGTAATTGGCTACGGAAAAAATTTTATATTTTTGGGGGTGAAAAAAGACGGTTTTTTGGAGTCACCAAGCTGAATAACAACACTTAAATTTAACCCCTGATGGGAAATTTCGCCAAAGAATTTACCACCACAAACTACTAGCTTTTTAGCTGTTAAAAGGCTTTTTTTTTTCGGCCCCCACAACAAAGATAAAATTGTAATTAACCTTGCTTGTGAATTAAGGGTACAGGGAAAAAAGTATAAATTTTGGCGGTGAAAATAAAGGTTTTTTGGAGTCACCACAGCTGAAAACAACCTTTTAAAAAAAACCCCCGGGTTAAATTGCCCAAAAATTTTAGCCCCCACAAAAAAAACTAGCTTTGAACGTTTTACAAAAGCGTGTTTTTTTTCGCCAAAACAACAAGAAAAAAATTGTAATTAACCTTGCTTTTGAAATTAGGGAAAAGGAAAAATGTATAATTTTTTGGGGGTGAAAATGACCGGTTTTTTTTGGGGGTACCACAGCTTATAACAACGCTTAATTAAAAAACCCGGATTAAATTCGCCAAAGAAAATTTAGCCCCCCACAAACTACTTTGCTTTGTACGTGTTTTAAAAGGGGGTGTTTTTTACGCCCAAAAAACAACAAGAATAAAAAATTTTTTTAACCTTTTTCTTGTGAAATTTGGCTACAAGGGAAAAAATTTTATATTTTTTTGGGGGTGAAAAATGGGCGGTTTTTTTTTAGTCACCACAGCTAAAACAACGCTTAATTAACCCCTGGGGGTAAATTTCCCAAAGAATTTAGCCCCAAAAACTACTTTTTTTTTAAGGGGTGGGTTTAAAAAGGCGGTTTTTTTTCGCCACACAACAAGAGATAAAAATTTTAATTAACCTTTGCTTGTGAAATTTGGCTACAGGGAAAAAAGTATAAGTTTGGGGGGTGAAAATGAAAGGTTTTTTTGGGGTCACCCCCAGCTAATAACAAACCCTTAAATTTCCCCGGATGAAAAAAGCACCAAAGAATTGAGCCACCACAAACTACTACGTGTTACAATGCGGTGTTTTTTACCCCACCCCAACAAAAGGATAAAATTTAAAAATTTAAACCTTTGCCCTTTTGGGAAAAGGGTTAAAAAAGGAAAAAATTTTTAATATTTTGGCGGGAAAATGGAAAGGTTTCTTTGGGGCACCACAGCTTTAAAAACAATGCTTTAATTTAAACCCCCGGATTTTAAAATTCGCCAAAGAAAATTTGGCCACCACAAACTACTTTGCTTTTTTAAACGTGTTTCAAAAGCATGTTTTTTTAAAGCCACACACAAAAAAAAAAAATTTTAATTAACCTTTGCTTGTGAAATTTTGGCTACAAAAAAAATGTATATATTTTGGCGGGAAAATGGCGGGTTTTTTGGGGTCACCACAGCTGAAAAACAACGCTTAATTTTTAAACCCCTTTGGGTGTAAATTGCCCCAAAGAAATTTACCACCACAAACAAATACTTTGTAGCATGTTACAATGCGGGGTTTTTTTACGCCACAAAAACAAGAATAAAATTGTAATTAACCCCTTTGGGTTGTTAAAAAATTTTTGGGTAAAGGAAAATTTATATAATTTTGGCGGGGAAAATGATGGTTTTGAGTCACCCCAGCTAAAAAACAACGCTTTAATTTAAACCCCTTTGGAAAGAAATTTCGCAAAAAAATTGAAACAACCAAAAATGAAGGAAATTTTCAATGTAAAAACGCGTTTCTTTAAAAAGAATACAACAGGGAAATGGGTTTGATCCCCCTTGGAAATTTAATGTGCTGTGAGCAATTCATTAAAATGTATAATTCAGCTGCAGTGGACGCACCTGGACTTCAAAACCCAAAAACCCCAAAAAATTTTGAAATAAACAATTTAAAAAGAACATTAAGTCCCCCGAGAAAAGCCCGAGACACCCCCAAAAAAAAATCGCTTTTATAAAAATCAGTTTTTTCAGTAAGAGGGAAACACAAACAGCCATGGCAGCACCTTTCCCCATCAGTACAGTGAGAAGGGGTTGTGGCTCCCAGCGCGCGCCCGGATTTATATAGTGGGGGTGACATCCCCCAGAATCCCCCCGGTTCCCCCCTGATTGGCTTCATCTCTGCAAAATGTCCCTGCAGGCCCAAGCCCTTCTTCCTCCCCAATTCTTTGCCCCCTGTAACGCCCTGTTCTCGCGGGGGAAATTTTAATGAAAAGCACACCCTTTGTTCACACCAAGTACCCCAAAAATTCGACTTCCCTTTAAAACCCAAATTTTCCCCGAAATTTTTAAAAAGAATTCCAGTTCGTTAGAAAACAATTTTCCCATCTCTATTTATAACATTAATTAAATTTAAAAACAAAAGTGCAAAGACAAGAAAAGTAAATATTAAAAAAAATTTTGCTCACAATTTTAAAAAAAAAAGTTCACCCGTTTTGACTGGGAAAATTTTAACTGAAAATAAAAATAAATGTCAAATTAAAGGGGGTCAATATATAAATATATAATTTAAAAAAAAGGGTTTTTTTAAAAAAAAAAAAAGAAGTTAAAAAGCTCTAAAACTGTGAGTGGGTTTGAGCGTGGTGTGAGTGATAAACTGTGAGTGATCCCCTCATCTGCTGGTAGGAAAAAGGGCTTAAAATTCTGAGTCCCGCACCATCACCAAAGTTGCCAGCTGAAATTTTTAAAAGCAACATCTGCTGCCATCAGCAGGGGTTTGGGGCCGCTCTGATTTCCCCGCTTTTAAAAAACCCCTTTTGGGTCCCGTGGACTGGTGATTCCGCACAGTTTTAACAACCTTTAAAATTTTCCCCCCCCGAAAATTGTGGGGGGCTGGGTTGGCATCTTGGTACACCATGTCATCTTAAAAACAAACCCCTTTTTTATTTTTTATATAATACCGAAGGGTGTACAAGCGATCAAGCCCCTTAGTTATCAAGAACCATAGAATGATTGCTTAGAAGTAAAAAAAATTATTAAAAATAAAAGTTCTGATCTCCCCCCCCCCCCCCCCCCCCCCTTTTCCATTTTACAATAAAGAAAAAAAGTTACACATAATTGGTATCGCTGCATCCGTAAAAGTCTGAAACTTTAAATAAAACATTTAAATTGGGGACCCCGGGAAAAGACACTGTCGCACAGAGTTAAGAAATCGAGAATGTTTTTATTTTTAAAAGTATTAAAACATAACTAAAACCCTAAATATTTTTCTAAACGGGAAACGTACTGAAACCCTTTAAAAAACCAATAACATATCATTTGTACCGCAGAGTAAATGACATAAAAAACAAAACTCCTACAAAAATGGTGCAGATAATTTTTTTTCACATTTCACTCCACTAAGAATTGTTTTTTTTTTTTGGGGTTTTCCCGAAAATTTTTAAAGGTACATTAGCACCTTAAAAAAATACATCTTGTCCACAAATTTTTAAGTAAAGGGGAAATAAAAAGTTGTGCCTTGGAAAACAGGAGACAAAAATGAAAAAGTCATAAAAATAGGAAACCCTGCATGGGAATGGGGAAATTTTAGTAAGGTAATTTTTAAAAGTAGGTTTTTTGGGTGCTGTAACCCTATAAAGAAATTAAAAGAACTATTCCAAAAAAAGGTGATTGACTAAAAAAATATACTGGGAAATTTTTCGGAAATAAAATTAAAATGCCTATGCACTTGGTCCTGGTATCGTCTAACTAAACAGTGTGACATCAGTCCTGGTATAGCTGCTTGTAAAAAGAGGTTAATTAATTGGGGTTTATTTTTAAAACCCCTTTGGGGTCAATAGAGTGTTTTTCAACAACGGGGTAACATTGTGGGTGGCCTATTGGTGAACAACTCATTGTGGAGATGGCACAGCAAGAAATGGTGATAATATGGTTTCATATTAAACAAAGCAGTAAGATGGTCGTGTGTCTGAGGACTAAAACTAAGAATAACATCTATGAGCTCTCATGCACCATTTTTTTAACTTGGCATCGACACACCAGTTCTAAATAGATATAGAAGAGTGTATAATATAACAGTATGAATGAAAGTGCAAAGTGCCAAATTTTGTATGGTGCATACATTGAAAATTGCCAAACTTTATATGGTCGTTGTGGATCAAACTTTGATGCATTGTAGGCACATTGAAATGTGTCATGCCATCTATAGAACACTGTGCAAGCAGTTTTTTGCCGCAATATATGCCAAAAAATACCGCATGCGAATTCATAGATGTCATCCTAAGTGCAGATCTCCAATGATATAAAAGTAAATAATAGTGAAACTTAAAAGGGTGAAACCTAAGAGTTTTGTCTAAAATACAAAATGTAAACAGCAACTTCATCAAAACAGCAGATTTATTTATTTCCAGAACTTGGTAATCTTAGAGGGACATGTACGAAAACTGTCTAGGTCTAAGACGTTCTTTGTTGCCCATAGCAACCAATCAGAGGTCTCCCCTTCATTTTTAGAGCACTATATGAAAAGAAAAGGAGAGCTCTTATTGTTTTCTATGAGCAACAAAAGAAAGTCTTAGACTAGAGATTTTCTATACATGTGGCCATTACGTGTTTTACGTCCAGTGTATTATTTCATTCAAATCACTACAATGTAATACAGTAAGGATACGGCCACACGGCAAGTGTATTTTATTGTCTTTTCAGTGGTTTTGGGGGATGGTTCTATCCTTGGTTTACGGATTTGCCCGTCCTCCTTAACCATTGATTAGCACACCTTCCGCCCAAAAAACTGTGTGAAAATCGTCCAACGGAAAATCCGCTCAGTGTAGACTACTGGGTGGAGTTTCTATTAAAATCTATGGGGATGAATGCTTGAAAATCCAATGAAAAAACCATGCCAGGTGGACTTAGCCTAACAGAGTTTTGCCAGCAAGATTGCAGATCACAAGACCAGTATTGGATGGGTATTTTGTGTTTTCTGAATTTGCATGGCATGTCATTATGGTAAAGAGAGATAGTTCATAATATTTTTTTAAATATATATTATTTAACAAGTTGTTTTTTCAAGATTAAATGAAACAGTTTTATAGAAATTCTGGTTTTATTTCCTTTCATTTCATATACATAATTTTGTAAACATTTTAAAAATATGACACGAGTGGATATTTGCTTTTAGACTACACCACTTTGAGAAGATCCTGACACAAGTCAAAAAGCTATTAACAGTACAGATCAATAGCGTAACAAAGCCTAGCATAACAAGAAAGATGAACCAGACAGGAAAAGGTAATTAAAACGCTACACCATCAGTTGAAACCCCCAGTAGATGCTACAGTAAAACATGCTTCAGGGTTTTTTGAAGACTCATTACTCAAAGCTTAATTTTTAATATGTTCGAAAGCTAGTGTGTAGCATTTTAATTTTCTAGTTTGTCCGTTTCTCATTCAGTTGAACATGAAATAAATTTAAAATGTAATAAAACTTTGTGTATTTATATGGTAATCTTTACTAGAAGTCTAGTGCAAATATGTCAACGTACATTCGCCAGGAAAGAACCTGAAAGGAGATTTTAGTTACTGTATATGAGAGGAGGATTTGAAGGAGGGAAAGAAGCTGAGCTCTGTGATATATGGGTTAATGTGATTCTATGCTGAATTTCTTAGTAAAATACAGAGAGAATCTTAAAAGTGAATCTGAAAGTACCTGCTGACTCTCTCCACATACAGTGATTGACCATTTGCTCTGTACTGTATACACACTGATACAGAGAAAGCTATCAGTCTCTGTATGTGTGCTGTACTTCAACTGTTTAAGTGATCCAGGATTTTCTTATTCAGGAGTTCTGCTCCAAATCATAAACCCTATATATTATAGAATTCTGCTTCTCCCCCCTTATCACATCCTGCTACCAGGTAGGGTTCCCTTTAAATATCATCAAATTTTTATTTATTTTTCATGTAGTTGATATTTTTTAAACTTCCCCGGAGACGGCTATATTGGAGCTGAACACATTCCTGCATTGTGAAACAAGTTGTGAAGTGAAGCAAGGTGTATTTTTATTTTTGTGTGCGTGTGGTTGTGTGTGTGTATGTGGCAGCTGCAATAAATATAAATTAAATGCAAAATAAATATAATACATAAATATATATATATAATAATAATTAATATATATATAATAAATAATATATATATATATATATATTAGTAATAAATATAAATGTCATAGACAACTGCAGCCTCCAAAAAGTTTTCAAGCAAGACCTTTACCCCAGAGACCAGAGAGTGAACGGTAGGTGCATACAAAGCCTTATGGATGTGTGAAATATAGCTATTCTACCTTATCTAGGGCTCTAAAACTACAGCAGAGCTGTCATTAAATCTCCTGCATTCTGCTCACTTTAACCCAGAGAAGAAGGTTGGAGATGAATACAGCAATCCCACTGTATGTACTGTATAGGATGTAATCCTGCATGGATTATTATTATTATTTATTTTAGAGCGCCATTGATTCCCAGGCGCTGTACATTCCAGGGGGTTACTACATAAAATAGTCAAAAATTATAACAGTGCAAACTGTGACTACACAGTACAGAAAAGAGAACCCTGCCCGTGAATGGCTTACAATCTAAAAGGAAGGGGGAAGGAGACAGAAGGTGGGGGAAAACATTTTATGGGGGTGTAGTGACACGGGGTTATTATAGTTTAAAAGGAATTCTGAAGAGATGGTTTTCAGGTTTTTTTTTAAGGGTGATGAAAGTTGGGGAGAGTCTGGGGTTTTGGGGCAGTGAGTTCCAAGTGTGGTGAGGCAGGGAGAATCTTTGGAGACGTTGTGGGAGGAACTGATAAGGTAGAGCAGAGGAGAAGGTCCTGTGAGGAGAGGAGGTGGATCAGTTTACATCCACTACTTTGCAGCCTAGAATGCACAGAAGATGGACATCAGCATATGTATGCTCCTTCTTATTCAGCAGTAATGCACAAAATTATATTTTAGCTTGCACAGAAACATGATTTGCACATTGAGCCTGCTGAACTCTGGCATTAGACTTGTGCAATAGCTCTGTGTGGGGCTTGATTTGAGTGAGTGATTTTGGAATGCTCAATGTGCACTTTTATTGTAATGAGATGCTTTGCACATCACATGCATAAACCAGGGGGGACATAATTTTCAATGGCATTCTTTTAACAAAATTTAATAATATTGGCATATGTGGGTTTTTCATTGTTTTAACCCATCTGGCATAGCGATAAACCACTTTTCTTTTACGGGGACTAAGGATTTGTGAAAAGGGGGAAAGTGAGGGAACAGATCCCAGAGGGGAAATTGGAAATTTAATCTTTAACCTCTGGACTGAATCTTACTGCAGGGAACCTTCAGGTTTCTACCTCCAGCAAAGTTACTGATAGTAAGATTAGTTTCGGCAGCAGAGAAAGAGGAAAGGCAGAAAACCAGTTGTGTCAGAATTTTGTAAATTAGAAATACATCTTGGTTTACTCGATCTTAAAAAATACCTCATTGCACAGGGCAAATCTATAAGAGTCCTTTAAAAAGAGCAGTGTGCTACAGCACTTGTGAAGAAGGGATACAGGGATGGCAGTGGACAAGACACCACAGAAAAAGTTCCAGGAACTTGGAGGTGGCCATGGCAAAAAGTGAGCAGGACCGTGACATTGGTTATATATTTTTAATGAAATAACATGCATAATAAGGCTTCTAGGGAAGAAAAAATGTGTAGTGTGATACCGTTTTACCTAAACAAAAAAACAATGAAAGATATTAATTGTTAATTTTCTGTAAATTCTCTGCCCCAGTTTATCCTGATAAGTGAGCTACAGAAAACAAGAAACATTGGTCTACTGTGACCGCTGTATTAGTCAGTATGAAAACTACAGTATTTTATGAATTCACCTGTGCTTGGCAGTGAAATGAGCCAAACGCATGTGCAGCCACCTCTCCATCTACTCAGCCTCCACCTATATGTGGCACAACACAAGGTGGGGGAAGGAGCATTGCTTCATGAACGTGTGGGTACTAAAGATGCAAACTGCATTTATCGGACATTTTTAGCATATCATGTGATTGTGCCATAATTATTTCTGATGAAAATATCACCTTCTGATGATGTATTTGGCCCTGTACAAATTGTATATGAGATAAGAATTATGAGAGTTTTTTTTATCTGTTTATAAGCACTAGGTTATAGTCATGCTTAGATTACTTTAAAGGGAACCTGTCACGTAGATTATGCCCCACTTGCTGATGACAGTACAAGCTAGTGTCAGACCTGCTGTTCCCAGCACTGTGTCCCTTATTCTGTAAGATGCTGTAGTTTTAGAGCATTTACCCCTAAATCTTATTCATGAGCCCCACCCACCAAAGGCTTAGCCCCACCCACTGGCAGTTATTCACATGGTTCTATCTATTCAAAGTAATAGGATAGTCAGTTGTGAGGTGGGCGGGGCTATTTTAATGTGGGCGGGGTTTGAAAAAAATGACTCTTTGTATGACTCTTTTCTGGCTGAAAACTGCAGATTTGAGCATGAAATACTCGAAAACTACAGCATCTTACAGAATAAGGGACACAGTGCTGGAAAAAGCATGTCTGACACTACCTTGTTTTGCCCTTAGCAAGGGGGGAATAATCTATGTGACAGGTTCTCTTTAAAATATACATAATTCTGAACCAAGGACTGAAAATTTAAATTTGAAATAAAAAAAATAACAAATTATGTCCACAAAATTGATTAATATCAATTCAAATATTATTCACAGCAGTTCATATACAGTATGTAACCATATTGTACAGTTTTTTTCATCTAGACTTATTACGTGTTAACATAGTATGGCATATGTGTACATTGAATAGCTTCATTGTCACTTTTAACTGACCCCGTGCTAGGCTACTCTTGTTTTGGTTATAGCTGCAATAGTCTAAATCAAAGAAGCCTTACACCAAATACTTAAATTATTAATAGCAACATTCTGGTACTTTTACCGTACGTTCACTAGATTCTATTTAGTCTGCTTTCTCTCTGCTTTATTAATTTAGCTAGTGCAAGCAATGCCAAAATGGCAAAAGCAAAGTAATTGATTCTGATAATGATTTCTTATATTTTGCATGATTGTTTTTACACTGTAAGACAGTACATTACCTTATTTAGTTTGTAATCATCAATGTTTACTAGACTATAGTCCTTTGATTCCTGATTGTATATTTTTTATTCTATTTTCCATGCATGATAATGGGGGGCAACATTCTTGCCTCAGCTGCTGCTCTGAGCTGTAAACAAAGATTTGTTTTATAACAAACATAAGAAACCTCAGTCACAAAATGACCTACAGACTTATATAAGTATATGAGGAAAGGTTTAAAATATTCTTTGTACAAAAGAATATGTGATTTTAAATGGTGCTAATGTTTCTATAATGATGGTATATTTAATTATTACTAGATTAAACTGGTTTCAATCTTTTCAATACAAAAAAGTGGTTGCCACTAGTATGGGAGATAAATATTTATTAGCAAAACCACTATATATAATAAAGCCTGACTATAAAGCATATAAAAACAAAGGGAAATGTACGTGTTTCACCAGCAGTCGTCGCTGGCTTCATCAGGCGATGGTCCTACTGAATGTTTTTGGCACGCTAAGGTCATTGTGCTCAGGGAAGAAATAAGGAGATCTGCACTTTCTATCAGCTGTTATTATTGACATGATCCTGTCTCCAACTTTGGAATGGAACAGTCTTTTGTGGGCAGTAGGATAACTAGCTACTTCCTCCTTGCAAAAGAGTGGCAGGAAATGTCAACCATTTGTAAAAAGTAGGGCATGCTATTGGGAGTGCCATATTTCAAAATTTCTATTTTTACATTTGGATACAAGTAGGATACCCACCCACTATGAGTAAAAAGTTTCATCAGCATACCCACTTATACCAACTACACGCTAGCATTAACAGTACAAGTGGGCAAGACACATATATTCTACAGAAAAGCTTTAGAGCAGATTTTCTCAACTCCAATCCTCACTGTCCACGAGCAGGTCATGTTTTCAGGACATCACATAGAATGCAATGACAGTAATTATATACCAAGGAAATCCTGAAAATCTGACCTGTTGGTGAGCCTTGAGGACTGGAGGTGAGGAACACTGCTTTAGGACAACAAAGCAAAACTTTTAACATTTTAACTAAGAGACAGTGTAATAGTTACAAAAATACAGAAGCATAGGACATACATTAGATAAATCAGAGAAGACTTGGTGATTCCAAGTCTTTTGTCTGCTCCTGATGGCATGGGCAGATAGTATATATAAATGGAATTAGATTGGGTCCTGAACTTCATACTAGTGTAAATGGACCATTATTTTTATACATTGAAATAGTAAGTATTTACCGTCATCTTGGAGAGGGCACTTCACTATTACAAACAATGTCAATAACACCTTTGAAATAGTGAATCAAAAATATTATAGAATGTAACTAAAACCCACCTGGAAACAGTTACAATGACAAGCAACCTTTCATGTTACATCCTGACAATCATGATTTGTTTGTACCTAACAAAATTAGATAATACCACCGCAGCTACAGGCATAACAGTTGTGTGATTATATTCAGGGCCGTATTTACCGCTAGGCAGTTGAGGGCACGTGCCTTAGGTGGTACCCAGTAGGGGACTGCACTTCAGAAGGAGATTTTAAAGTTTATCTAGTTTTTGAACTTAGGTGCTGCTGCCGAATCACTGTTTCAATACCCAGCAGCGGTGAAGCGGGAGGCAGGAGGGGGCAGAAACACAGGAAGAATGAGGCAGGAAGATGTTTGAGCTGCCGGAGTTCAGCAGCTCCAGAAAGGAGCCACTGATTTATAGATCCTTGCTGGTCCTGTGAAAGTGTTCCGTTGGCAAACTTATTTCATAATTAGGACACAGCTAATTGTCACTGCAATATCAATGCTGCTGCTCTGCGAGGTCCAACTCTGGAATATCACCTCTGTAGCATTGTGCAGCAATGAAACCAAAGCCGCCACCTCTGACCCTGCCTTCCCTATGTAGTATATGTGTGTGCATAAACTATAAAGTATTTGTGTGCGTGTATATATGGTATATAGTATATGTATGTGTATATATGCTATACAATATGTACGTATGTGTGCATGTGCGTATGTACAAGTTTGTGTGTATGTGCTATAAAGTATATGTATGTGTATATATATGCTGTATAGTATATGTATGTGTGTATGTATATGCTTTCAATTATAGTTTTGTGTATATATACATATATATGTATATATATATACTAAAATATAACATAAAAAATATACACACATACATATACTATATACCATATATACACGCACACATACATATACTAAATACCATACATATACTATACAGCATATATACACACATACATACTGTATACTTTATAGTATATACACACATACATGTAGTATATATCATATATACACACATACATATACTATGTGTCATACATATAAACACACATACATATAATAAATACCATATATACCCATGCATACATATACTATACAGCATATATACACACATACATATACTGTATGTACATATTCAATCACTGTAATTACAGCAAAAGGATGTATGACCATCTCCAACCCTATTTCCCAAAAAGTTGGCAGGGTAAAAAGAAAACAAGAATGTAATATTTTGTTCACCACAGAATATAAAACATACATCAGAAATTTAGACATAACTTATTTATAAATTGATGGCAGCAACACATCTCTAAAAAGTTGGGGCCCATGTCTACCATTGTTTAGCATCCCCTCTTCTTTTTACAGCAGTCTGTAAACATCTGGGAAGAGATGTGACCAATTCCTGGAGTTTTGGGAGATGAATGCTGTCCCATTCTTGTCTGATGGATTCTAGATACCTTACTGTCCTGCATTGTCTTTAGCCAATTCAGCACCCGGCCCTTTTTTTGTAAAGAATGCGTTGAATACGTATGAGGTTTAGCACTGGCTTGCAGAAATATGCAAGGCCTTAAAGGGGTTGTCTCACTACAGACATTATTGGCCTATCACTAGCATGTCCCCATCAATGCCGATGTTAAACGTCCCAATCTTTGCAAACGCAAAATCCCATTCATGCTGTGGAAGCCCAAACCCCCTTTCCGTTTCATAACAAGGGGTTTTTTCGGGCTTATTCAGGAATGGGGTCTTGGCCCCCACCTTTGGACCCAAACCATCAGACATTGAGGGGCATAACAAGGGTATCCTCAAGTAAATATGAATAACCCCTTTAACTGAAAGAGATGTTGTATGGATGGGAGAATATATTGTTCTAAAAAAATCTTTATACTGCTTGATTTTGATGATGTCTTTCAAAATTTGGAACTGCCAATAAAGGGCACTAATGAACTCTCCCTTAAGATGCAGGTTTTAAAATGTGCGAAACAGGCTAGTTTTCCCTTTCTTTTGAGTTCCCCAGACAAAGCATCCATGGTTTCCATAAACCATAAACCACACAACAGCTTTTCATTCAGGCTCAGTCGAAGGGGGCTTTGCAGGGCCCAAAACACCGGGGGACCGGACCCTTTGTGTTAAGTTTTGCTCGGTAGGGCTGCTTTCACTCAGCATTTTTCATCCCCAAGAATGCGGCATGTTTTTACAGAGAAAAAATTGTGGCCAGCGTCACATTAAGTCGTGTAAACATATGCAGCGTATTTGTGGGGTATAAAGTGCGCCCCAAAAATACGGTAAAATCATGCATTGGGGCTATGATAACTGTTGTTTTCTCGGGCAAAAAAAAAAAACCCCCGCCTTAAAAATAAGTAACATTCATTTCTTTGGGGTAAAAGTGAAAGGGGATGGGAGGGGGGCCAGACACGGGAAAAATTTACACGCGGGACAGTTTTACTTCCAACACGGGCCCACATATCCATCCGTTAGGGGAAGTGCAACTTCCAAGCACAGGAGAGTGAGGGGGGGGGCGGTCCATTCATTTTCACATCACAGCGCTACGCACCAAGAAGTTAAATTTTAGTGGGGGAGACGGATTAATCATAGCCTTATAGAAGCTATAAAAACCATAGTTCGGGAATGCGGGGGTATTGAAGTGCAAATACACGGGAAAAGTGCCCCCCGAGTTACGCATGTGAACATACCCTTTGTCTGGCTGCAGCCTACTAAAACATAACAACCCTGACAAATTCAGGATAAAAAAAATTACAACAAATATAATTCATCATCAGGTTTTTAGTTTACATGTCTGAGGAACATACCCGGCAGGATTATGTTTTGTGACGTGAATGGGGCAAAAATTGTGGATAGTTGTCATATAACAAATAACGTAAAAAAAACATAAACAGTACATACACATTTGCATACACATTTATAACAATGAACACACAGACAATATACAAACACGTAACACACACCCAATAATATAATATAAATATATAATAATTAATATAAATTTTATATGTACAAAACACTGACACACATTTTACACACATATAATACACACATACATTTTTAGGGGGTTAGCCCCCAAGGCAGGGTTACACAAGAGGACCACAGTCTATTTTTTGCAACAACGGGGGGCGATTATTGCTTGGCATCCGTTTTTCCAACAAACCCCAAACACAAACAAAAAAAAAACAAAAGGCTTACTTCAGCCAACCCCAGGGGGCCCCCACCCAGTCTTAGGCGCAACCCCTGGCACCTCTCGCAGGGACATTGTATTGCCCACACGGGGTCTTCACCCTTCCGGCGTGGTGTAAGGCACACTCCTTGAAAGGGCCTTTGAGCTTCCCCCAGCCTCCAAGGTGGATCTCTCTGGAAAATAAAAAGGGAACTGAAAAAACACACACAGCTCCCCTGACTCCAGGCTTTCAAGGCAATCCCAAACTCCGGCCTACCCGGGGTGGGAGCAGTCATCCCCCACACTCTTTACTGCTCCAGTGAAAGGGCCCACCCCGACTTGCTCTGCTGCAGCCAACAACTTTAAAAAGTATCGGGGCCTAAACCCCTGATACAGAATTATCTGGCCTTCACTAAACCAAAGCCAGGAATTTTGGGCACAATCTCCCCTCTATCACAAGGCCTTGTGCCTTTTTACAACCCCCCCCCTCTCCCCAAAGCCGGGGTTCTGGCCCCGTAGCCAACAACTGAACCCTTTTGAGGGGATCACATTCCTTGCAATTTTTCCCGGCCTATCTCAAACCCAAAAATTAAGTCTTGTAGGGGGAAAACCTCTCGTGACTCGAGCTTTTTTTCCCCTTTTTCTCTTTAGCCACCTAGAGGGCATGTCCGACACTAATCTAAAATTTTTGCCCAACAATAGTACCGAAGAGAATCCAGGCCCACTTGATGCTAAAAACTCCTTCTCAAGACGAATAATTTTTTCCGCGGGATAACTTTCCTACTGAGATAGGTGATGGGATGTTCCTCTCCATTTACTATTTGGGACATTACAGCTCCCAGACCCAAAACGGACGCGTCCGTCTGCACGACAAATTCCCGGAGAAGCCCTGGGGCCATTACCACTGGCTGTTTGCAAAGGGATGCTTTTAGCTCCTGGAAAGCCTTCTCAGCCTCTGGAGACCACTTTATCATTGCTGACTTTGCCCCTTTTGTCAAATTGGTCAGGGGTACTGCTATCTCTGAAAAACTGGGGATAAACCCTCCTGTGAGTAACCCCCACAATTCCCAGAAATGCCCTGCCCCTTTTTTTTTAGTCACTGGCCGAGGCCAGTTTTAAATGGCCTCAACTTTATTCAATTGAGGTTTTATCACTCCTATTTGAATGATCATCATCATCAGTCCTCTGTAGCACAGACATCCTACAGCATCCACTCCCCCACTGCCATTGAGACTCTTCACAGAGTGTTTTTTTCCCTTGGTAACAAACCAGCACATTCACACGCATAGTCTCCTCATGCATGGTAGTAGAGCCCTCATACACAGCAGCAGAGCAATCACCTTCATGGGAGGCCATTTCTCTTTCAGGCCACACACTTGCAAGTTGCCATTAGCATATGCAAACCATCTCTCTGGGACCAACGGGAGCAAACCAAACTGCTGGCTACCCCTCACAGGCCCACACATCACCTGTGCTACTTGGGCTCTCTCCCCTATGACCTCTAGGGACACACTAAGCTTTTACCCCTTGCTACAGCCTTTTTCACACAGTGCATTTTCTTCCCCACAAAGCAATAGCTGGAGCTAGCCTTGTGATACGGCAATCCTCCCCCTGCTCAGACTGTGTGACCTCAGTAGAAGTGATCAATACATTGTTATTATCATTTTCTGCTGGCAAAATTATTTATAACATAGTTGATAAAGTCACGAATCCCTCAGGAAATGCAGCCTGGAGACACTGAGTCCACAGTCCGGGTTCCTGCTGCTCTCGCACTCTTTACCCTGCTCAGGCATCATGTCCTGGGCCTCTGCATGGTCCACCCTGGTTGTCACACAATCCATGCCTGGCAGTCCCCAACACAGGTATCACCCGCAATACACCCCACTGGGGGCAGTCTTAACCGGGTCCATGATGGGTCTGCACAACCGGGGTATGGCCTTTTGGAGCAGTCTGGACTTCTCCTGCTGACTGTCCATGTCAGCTATGGGTGGGGCTGCATTCACCTTGAGCTCCAGGGCTTGCAGCTGCAACCTCTCTGGCCTCCTCCTGAGAGGGCAGTCAGGAGCACAACTCTCCACTCTGTGGCACCTCCAACATGGCTCCCTCTGCTGGGCGGTGGTAGCAGGCTCCTGCAGGTGGTTGCCCTTGGTAACAGCAGCATCCATCTGCTCTGCAGCTCCACCTGTTCCGAAGTTAACCCCTTCTTGGGTGGACGATACGGCCTCCTCGCCACGGGACATCCCTCATGCACATGTCCACCTGCAGGCATCCATTGCACCAGTCAGGGTTGGTGAAATTTTTGGGAGCCGTCTTTTCCATCTTTGGCTCGCCTCTCCAGACACTACAGCAAGCTTTGGAACCCATTGGCAATCGCTTTTATTGCCTCATGCTCTGCTTCAAACTGCGCCCCGCAGCTGTTTATTAAACTCTTGCTGCTTACAGTAACCTGCATCAACTGAGCAAGCAGATCCTCCATGCCAAACAAAATTTTCAGGTAGCAGTAACACAGTCTCTTTTGACAATAAAGGCTGGGGGGCGGTTGTGTCTCTTCTAGACAAACCTTTGCTCACACAGGCACAATCAGCAGTCCATGTAAATTGCAGCAGTCCATTTACTTTTCAATATCTTCCTGCATGACTTTGTGCACACATCAATACTGCCCAACTTTACGCACTGCACCATCTTGCCCGGGTATGCCAATAATGCCCGCATCCTCCACCATATTGACGACTCACATGGGGTCACGGGCGCCAACTTGGACCGTCCTGGGGGTATTTATGCTCACGGTTCGCCGCTTGGGTTGAACGGATGGCACTCCGACACAGGCTTCTGGTTAAACGGCCTCAACCCCGCTTTATTCAGGCATAGCAAACAAAACATAAATCAAAAACAGAAAACCTCAGGGCCCTCTGGCCACTAACTACACACATGTAGTCCCTTTCTATATGTGGCCTGGACCTAGCGTCCAGTACCACCAAAGCACCTCAGGTCTCACCAAAGGGCATAGCAGGGGTTTCTTTGGCCCGAACAGCTTCAGTCAGCAGGGCCATCTGCTGGATTAGGAGCTGATTATCTCCTGCTGTGCCCTCACAGACTCTGCATGAGCCTGCTGCTGCTGGGTGTTAGCCTGTATGAGGTGTTTTATCAGGTCCTCCATACTTCTGCCTGAGTCTTTAACTGGGCTGCCGCTTTAAGCCAGGACATGCACTAGCCAGGATGTGCCCGCATCCTCCACCAATTGAAGGGGATTAGTCCCAATGGCAGGCTTATACAAGCAGGACCACCAATTCATATTTTTTGCAAACAACGGTGCGTTTAATTGCTTGGCATCCGTTTTCTCCAACAACCCAAGCAGCAAACAAAAAAAAAACCCAAAAGCCTTACTTCAGCCAACACCCAGTGTCTCACCACAGTCTTTAGGCGCAACCCCTGGCACCTCTCCGCAGGCCACAGTCTGTATTGCCCAAAACGGGCTCTTCACCCTTCCGGCGTGGTGTAAGCACAGCTCCTTGAAAGGACCTTAGAGCTTCCCTCAGCCTCCAAGGTGGTTACTCTCTGGTAACTAAAAGGGAACTAAACAACACACACAGCTCACCTGATCTCCCAGGCTTACATAGGCCATCCTAAACTCCGGCCTGGATCCCGGAGTGGGAAGCAGTCATCCCACCCCACTCTTTGACTCTCCAGTGAAGGCCGACCCAGACTTTGCTGCTGCTGCAGCCAAACTAACTTTAAACATATCGGTGGCCTAATGTCGCTGACACAGAATTATCTGGCCTTCACTCCACCAAAGCCAGGAATTTTGGTGGCACATATCTCCCATCTATCACAAGGCCTTGTGCCTTTCTACAACATGTATACACAGACATATTCACATTCAGTACAGTTTACATTCATGAAGATGATGTTGTTCCACCCCTATTATACTATAAATTGCTGGTCTCTACAGTGAGGCTGTTCACTCACTTGAGACCTCCAGGATGTGCAGTAGATGGCTGGGACCGGGAGCAGAGATAACAGCACAGCAGGGGACGGAGCCTCTCACACACTGTCGGACAGTGACTGCGGAACTTCCTAACTCAGGAACTACAGTAAGCAGCCGGCGCCCCCTCCTCCCTACTAAGCGCCCGGCACCCCGGGTAGTCGCCCTCCCTCCCTGCCTGCACTCAAGAACCACCCTGAGCTGAGGAAGCACATACAGTTGAATAGATCGTCGGTGCTCCAGGCCATAAGCATAGGTCATTGCATGCAGATACTGTATACATTTAGTAGACTATTAGAAACACTAACATTTTCTTGTAAGGTAAGAGTTGGCCAGCTTGCCCATTAGTGCATGTTTATTGGAATAAAATGTATCCAATTGACTAGTACGCTGGCATATACTTCTCATTAAAACTTGCAAAGATTATGCTTCTGAACAAAAGGTTTTGAATGATATTCTGTCTGGTATCTGAATATTGACCTTTGCTTCACGACATTGCTTGATATCTGTCACCTTTGACCTTTGCCTGTTGCTGACTTCACTACTGCCTGGCCCTAACTGTTTAATTTATGGTTTAAGCTGGTAATTTGTTCTTGTTGTTGTCATCTATTATCATCCAGCTGCAGAGCTACAGTCCACTTCTACAGTCATTTTGTGAAAAAGAAGCACCGATAGATCTTATGCCTCAAGAGACCCAATCAAAAGATGGAAAGAGAAAGAGCTCTTTTTAAGTAAATATTCCTGCAGTATTTAATATTACAAGAAACAATAATACAAAAAATAGAATTACAAGAGAAAACATTTAACAGGTTACAGTATGCCTTGTGAGGATTATTTAGTTAATATTGGTAGGCTGTGTTTAGGTAGATGTCACAACAACACAAACAATATCCTTTAGGCATTTTATTAACCCCCTACCAAAATTTTATGTAGTTGTATGTCATAATGTTGGTAAGAGAATATGGAGTGGGGACTTGTTGAGCCCACACAAGAAGAGTCAGGTCACAGCTGATTATTACAGGTGGGTGCTGCCACTAGTTGCCAGGGTTGAAGACAACTCTGATGCTGACTTATTAACCCTTCATATCACAGACGGGATCTAAGTGAATGAGGTGCTGCAGAATGTTCCTTTTGCCCAATCGGCCCTCCCACAACAGTATGAGGCCTAATGAAGAACTTCATGGCTGCTATGTTATTACTCCTATCATACTAGCATACTCCTATGCTGTACATTTCTGCACAAAAAACTCATAGGTATATAATCTCCAATTAGGTAGGCCCTCAGTGGGTATATAGGTCCCCTCAGTAGACATATAAGTAAAAAGGCCCCACAGTAGGTAGGAAGGTATATAGTCCCCCTTTAGGTATCTATATAGACCCTGTCAGTAGGTAGGTAAGTATATAGGATCCGCTCATAAGGTAGGTATATATGGCCCTCCACAGTTAATAGGTGTGTAGGACCCACATTAGGAAAGTAGTTACATAGGCCTCCAGTAGTTAGGTAGGTAAACAGGACCTCCCCATTAATTAGGTAGGTAGACAGGGCCTTCCCCATAAATTAGGTAGATAGACAGGGCCATCCCCCAGTAATTAGCCAGATGGATAGAACTGCCCCCAGTAACTAGCCAGATAGCTAGGGCCGCCCCCAGTTATTAGCCAGGTTTGTCTGCCCCCATTAATTAGGTTGCTTTGCCCCAATTAATTAGCCAGGTCTGACCCATTAATCAGTTAGGTCTGCCCCCATTAATTAGCCATGTCTGCCCCATTAATTAGGTAGGTCTGCCACATTAATTAGTCAGGTCTGCCCCCATTAATTAGGTAGGTTTGCCCCATTAATTAGGTAGGTCTACCCCAATTATTTAGCCAGGTCTGCCCTATTAATTAGCCAGGTCTGCCCTATTAATTAGGTAAGTCTGCCCCATTAATTAGGTAGGTCTGCCTCCATTAATTAGGTCTGCCCCATTAATTAGGTAGGTCTGCCCCCATTACTTAGGTAGGTCTGCCCTATTAATTAGCCAGGTCTGCCCCATTAATTAGGTAGGTCTGCCCCTATGAAGTAGCCAGGTCTACCCTATTAGTTAGCCAGGTAGCTCTGCCCAGTTTAAAAATAAAAAATAAAAAATACTCACCTGCTGTCCTTCTTTCCTTTCTCTTCTCCTGGTCTGGAGCAGGCGGCCGCTTGCAGCCTAGTGTGGGCTGTGGAGCAGGCAGCGCAATGACATCATTATATCACACTCCCTGCTGCCCGACTTCCAGTGGGCTGAATGGCTGGGATCAGAAGATCCTGGCTGTTCTTCCTGAGCTGCTGCCTGCACCGTGCAGTGCAGGTGGCAGCCATGATCGCTGCATGGCTGACCCAGCCATGCAGCCGTGTGGCAAGGGGGGCCTGCGGCCCTCTGGCTCTGGGGTCCGTTTGCGTATGCGACTGCTGTGGCCCCTGTAGCTGCACCACAGACCGGCACTCGGGCCCCACCCGGGGGAAACACCAGCCCCCCTGACGGACGCTTCAAGCCGATGCGGCGGCCCGGTGAAGTTTACTGCCAGTCCGGCCTTGTATGTATATAAGTTTTAGAGGCATTCAGCAAAATCTGAAAATGGCTTTTTGAAGATTAACATAGGTGACTGAATATTTGTTATAGCTATTGCAAACTCAGTTTCATATCTTCTTTTCTTACTTCTTGTTCTTTCCTGTGTTGCAACATCATCATCTTACTGTTATTCCTAGAAATAAAATATCTTCACCATGTTAGAGTGCTTTCACACATTGTGTTTTTGATGCAATTTTTTATAGAAATGCACAGCAATAAAGGTAGTTTAATGCTGTGCATTTCTGCAAAAAATGCACCAAAAATGCATTGTGTGAAAGCACCCTTACTAAACCAACCCTTAAAGAATTATTCTCAACATCTGTGTATGTTTAGGCACATTAATGTGCCTTTGCTACAAGACATGGAATTTAACAGCTTAAGTATATGAGTTATGGGTTGTTGCCAAGCGCCTTATAAATTGGAAATCTAACGTTCAATAATTGATAACATCCTTCATCTGTTCAGCTCTTATAAATCCGTAATATTGAGGCAACAAAGCAGATCAGTCATCCAGTATGTGCAAAGATGCAATATACAGTCAAAACTATGCAGTTTCATTTCAAGTGTTTAAAAAGTAATCACACCTTGTCACTTCTAGAACACCTGTAAATCCATGGGATTGGCCTGCTGAAAGTATGAGTGGGAATTTATTATACTACAAGTGTATTACTGACTCATGGTGGCTCTCACAATGCATAATTTACTACAAAATTGCCTTTACTTTGAGGGAAGTAGATTGATGTGAGCACTTTCTCATGTCATACAACCCTGATTTAATTTTATAGTTATACTAAAACAGAAAGAATGTACTGTAGATAGGGGGAGAAAAAAGCGATTGATCTGCACTGCTCCAAAATTTCCATTAATACTTACCAATGACACAAATGACTTCAATTTCAAATAGGCTACTATATGAAGAAGCATAAACTGCTGGAAACTGAAGATGTGCTGTGATGAATTGCCTGCATAAAAGGGAATTTCTTCCAATGGGTGCCAAAACCAAAAATTTATATTGATCGACGTATGGATACTGCATCAATTATATATAAAATTTATTGAGTGCTCAGTCTATTAAATTTAGGCATATTTTTTCTGTGCCATATATTGTATATATTGCTAAACCTCCTTGTTTAAGTGGTGATGAAGCTACAGTTAGCATGATGGTGATACTTTAAAACAGATTATTACCATAACTTTCACCAGTTCCTGACCATGTCTTTTACCCTCTTCCTGACCAGGCACATTTTCATTTTCTTAGTACATGTGGGTTTCAACGCCATAACACTTTCTTGCACTTGGTTATTCTTTTGGTTAGAATCAAACACAAAAGCAGGTATGGTAATAGACCTTCTCTGTGTTCTCAATGGAGAGCCCGGCTGCTACTGACAGCTGGTTCTCTGCTCCCACAACTGCATGATCAATGTGCAGCTGCAATATCTGCAGGGCTGTTCCAGAACGTCCGTGCAGAGTTCTATGCCGTTAGGCAGTTAAAAAGTAGTTAATTCATGGCAATATAGTTCAGAAAATGACAGTGTTATGGATTACAAATATAACACTAGCATGATGAACATATGCCTAAATGTATATCTAATGAGATGTAGCGCTTTTTATGCGGTGATAGTGAAAGCATGTGTGTAAGTAACATTGTGGTTTAAAATAAAGTTGGGCTGGTTCAACCTGACCTGAATGTAGCTGGTAAAATTGTCACCAGCCTTTTACCAGACTCGAAAAAGAAACTGCATCATTAATGAAAGCACAAAGAAACAGAGCTCTAAAGGGTAAAAGTTTGTCAGTAAGAAAGATAAACAAGCTCCTGTGCTACTGAAAAGACACAGCAGGGAGTTA
>JAODAL010049676.1:0-27997 GCA_025379985.1 Phyllomedusa bahiana | reverse complement strand
CTCCGATCTTGGGGGTCCGGGGTTGAAATTTTTGGGATCCCCCGCTTTTGAATTCTGTATAAAATTTGGGGCTAGCAGCCTAAAATTAATTTTTCTATCCTACCATTTTCATATATTTACACAGTAGAAAAAAATGAAAAGAAAAAAAAAAAAGATTTACACATTTTAATACAAAAACATTTGTAAAAAAAATCAAAAAGTGTCAAATAAAAAGTACTTAATTCTATCATACATTATTTTCAGGATGCACCATATGAAGGCTGTTCTATATAGTCTCAAAATGAGCAGTCATGGAAAGGAAAAGTTCTGGATGTGAAAAGAGTGGCATGCTATCTGCTGACTGAAAACATAGTAGGATGACAGGTTTGGCAATATTCTTGGTCCTCATTCCAAAAAAGAAAAAAAAAAAGAAACAAAAACAAACATAAGGCACATACATTTCAAGAATGTACTAAAATGCTGATATGTTATAGACAACATAGTAGGCTATAGACAAAGAACAAAATAATGTGAAAGGAAACAAAGTACCGTTTGAAAAGCACTAACAAAATTCAAATTAAATCTCTTTGGGAAATAAAGCCCATAGTGCTGTTAAGTCAAGTACTGTACTGTTCCACCTTATACAAGAGTACCATACATTATGCACGAAACAACAACAATAATTCTACTAATTTAAAGTGGATACTTCCCTTTCTACAAAAAGATTGCTTCTTCAAGGCATAAGCACAAAAGTCAGTGTCAGTAGAGGTGTGGCCTATAACAGGCATGACAAAAAGTCATGACTATGACCCACTGAAAATCTGGCATGGCGATATGCCCCTTGCGAATTATTGAACCTGGTTAATTTCTGGGTTAAAATATCTCTATTAAAAAAAATACCTGTGTCATACAAAGTAAACAGAAAACATATTACAAAAGTCTGGGGTGTGTCACTTTTATATCTTTTTTCATGCAACCTTCAAGAATACTCACACAATTTCTTTTCTAAAGTAGCTGTGCAGGATTAGGAGTATGAAGAGGGGTATTCAATTAAGATGTGGGAAAAGTAGTCACCATGGATAGTGATGAGTCCATTGTGAATTTCCAAACACAATACACTTTATACAATACCAATCTTCTAATTGACTAAACAGAGCAACTAAACATAATTAAGACTTTTTCACATGTCAAACATGCACAGAGATTACACAGTTATGTTGTCTTATAATAAGGAAAAAAAGCACATAGACCCATTTTGAAAAAAAACAAAAAAAAACATGGTTTTGTGTTGGCAATACTGATCCAAAATTGAAATGGAAGACTATTTCTCCCTACAACACTTTAGGGTTTGAGTCTTTATTCCATAAAAGGAACATACTTGGAATGCATCCCGTTTATAAGGGATAAAATTGCTAAAATACGTACATACAAAATAAAAAGGATTCTTTCTTTGTTGATCCAAGTTTGTTCTAGTCTCCAGTCTATTGCATAACAGCAAGAAACTTGCTTTCTTCTGCAAGTGAGGTTAGCAATGAACTCATGTCCCCAATTGCCATATTACTGGTGCTCACTGGCATCGTTGGAAATGTAAGAGACGCTCGAGGTGTGGTAAGACGTGATGAATTGCGTGACAGATTTTGGATGATGCTAGGGCTAAGAGCTCCTGAAATTAAGCTGGCATGATCCCCATCATCTATAATGGCATCAAAATCAATTTGCACCCCATCTAAACTACTGCCATCAATATTATTTACTGTGCTGGTCACTTGGTTAGCTCCTGGAGAGACAAGCTCAGATGCATTGGTATTACTGCTATCTTCTAGGAGACAGTTGCCTTCAGTAATAGTGTGAGAGCCTGGTTTGACCCGCTGTTGAGTGTATCCCAGGGTTTGGTCATAGAACTGACCCGCATAATTCTGTGGATTGGCACAATGTTGTTGTGGTTGCATTTCTATTTTAATGCCATTTGCTTTGTAAATTTGTTGGCTGTTTCCACATGACTGATAATTCCTGACCTGTTGATTACCACTGGGTTGTGAGATTGATAGGAAGGTCTCTGCAGCTTCCATGCTGTGACTGTTTGGACCTACGGATGTTTGATTCGATCGATTCATGCCTAAGAAATACATGCCATGGGTCATATGCTCAACAGAAAATTGCTGTAGATATTCCTGGTTTAGAAGATTTTGATTCTGGACTATGTTAGCTGTATTAGATGATTGCTCAGTATAGTGCATGCTCGGTACCATATTCTGTTGAATATTGTTTATTTGATTGTTGCCTGTACATTTCTGGCCCCGGATAGCTGGATTGTAGGAACTGCCTGTTATTGGGTATTGTTGATCTTTGATAGACAGTGAATTATTGTACAAATTAAGATTTTGCTGTAATGCTTGAGGATTGTTTTGCATATTTTGGTATCCTCTTGGCTGTGGTTGTCCAATTTTTGACATGATTTGCTGCTGGACCATCATATTATTGTAAGTTCCAAAGGCTCTATCCTGAATATTTAGACGATGTCCGTACCTAACTCTGGAAGGGGAGTGCTCGGCACTGCCTGAGGTAACTTCATTCCATTGTATAGGAAGGTCATTTTTAGTATTTACTTGGTCTGGGTGCTCCACATTTTGGAAAGCTTGATTATATGAGTTGTTATTTATTTGGGATTGGTCATAGTTGTTAATGTTCCTTGCGGTTGTTGCATTGTTCTGCTGTTTATCTAACTCACTGTTCTGTAAGTTTTCGTACAGGCTTTGGTTTTGCAAATTAAGGTACTGAACCATATCATCTGGTAAGAAATCTTCATCATCCAGATTCCCTTCTGCTTCCATGATCATGGCCTCCAAGGCAACATTTTCCCCAACTTAATAATAGGGGGAAAGGGAAAGAAAAACGAAATGCGGGTATAGTTTTGCAGGGCTAAATTGCGTCTTTCCATAGGTGGAGCCACACTGTGAGTGTAGCTGTTCAAACTTTTAAACCCCGCTAAAAATCTACAGTAGTAATTGCAAAACCCTTTTTCCACAGGGAACTTGCTCTTCGCATACCATTCCCTTGAAGCTCATTGGATATAAAATGTCTTCTTCCAAAAGTGCCTACCCCACCATCACTACACCTTCTAGGAACATTTGATGAAGAAAGTGGAGATAATCTACTATCTCTAGTGTCACCAAGAAATGCCATTCTATTCTTCAGACTTATCATGTCCATGTTTGGCAGTGGTGTTGGTGGAGGACCACCTGTAGCAGCAGCATATTTTGCTTTTAACCTGTATTGCTGTGCAGGAGTGAGACTGAGGAGGCTTGGTAGCCCATCACACTGACTGGATTCACTAGATCTCCTTGAGGCATCAGTGGATATGGGATCATAGGAATCTGCAACACTAATATTCTGAAGTCTTCCTTCTGCCTGGGAAGCTTCACTGGATCTTCGACTAGAAAAGCACGGTGAAATTCCAGAAGACCTTCGACTGCTTAAGTAGGCAGAACTTATTGTGCTCGTATTGCTGTCCCTTCGGTTGTTCAACATATTCAGTACTGTGATGTCCGTGCTTGAAAGTTCATTCCTGTTTGGAAGTGCAGCCATGGATCCTCCCAAGTTTATGTTGCTGCCAAACTGCACACCTGGAAAGAATTAAAAAAAAATAATACATTTTAGCTTAAATGAAAAAAGAAAATTAACTACAGGAAAACAAAATGCAAATAAACCACTTAATTATTGGTTGTGTAAAAGTGGAGTGTATAATGTAAGGAAATAATACTATACCATTTCCAGTGATTGGTGGTAGAATGGGTTTTTTGAAGTGAATGGGGTTCAGCCCCTTGGGGAAGCACTCCGTTAATCTGCTTTATTCTTTCTACTTTGACTTGTTCCATCTTTTTGGGTTTTGCTGCCCTTCGCCCTTGTAAACCAATCCGGTTGGGGGGGAAAATGGTAGGCCCCATATGGGGGTATCGCCAGGGGTGAGCCCCTAAAGCGGCCCCTTTTAGGAAAGTGATCCCACTTTTGGGGTATAGTGCGTGGGGGACTGCTGTGCTGATAAGTTTAACCAAAAGGGCTTTGGCGAGATGTTGTTGTTTAAAAAAAAATGTAATTTAAAAATGGTAAAAACAATTAATAGGATTAAAAAAAGGAAGTGGTTTTTAAAAATTTGGGGTTTTAATTTTAAAAGCCCTTTCAAAATGTGTAAAAAATAAGTCTTTTTTCACATAACACCCCGTTTCCATCACTATTGGGAGAAATTTTTTAAACAAAAATGCAAAAGGCTAAAAACTCCCTGCAGGAAATAAAACAACCAAAAAAAGGGGTCAACTGTACTTAAAGGGGTTCTTTCTTGAATGGTCTTCAAAAAGGGGGACAGTTGTAAAAGAATTGGCAATATGTCATTGCAAAGCGTCTTTGTTATCACGGGTTCCCTTATTTTCTGTTTTGTTTACCTGATCTCCAGTGGTCGGTCCCTCCCCCTTAAATTGACTAGCGAGACTTTTTTACATTTGTTCAGCCCCCGGCGGCTGTTTTCATGAGCTTGCATTCCTGCCTCTCATAAAGTAAGGGACCACCATTTTCTCTGCACACCAGGAGAAGAAAAATGGGGTTTTTATTATAGAAAACAGACAATTGTGTGACTGGCCTAAACATAAAAGGAGCATTAGAGGCCCAAAGAGCATTTCACTCGCACAGCCTGGAGGGTTTAACTGGATTCATTTGTAACAAAAGCAAGCCGGGGTATGTAAAAGTCTTAAAAACCTGCATGGGGGAGGGGGAACAGGGGGAAAATTGGAGGGGGACCGCAGGGAACATAAAGGGGGGGATGTTGTAATTTGGGTTTTAAGAAACACCCATGGGGGGGAAAGAAAGGCCCCCTGAATTTTTTTTAAACTAGGGCCCTGTGGAGAAAGGGAAAAAGGCTATTGAGGGGAAGCGATAACACCCCCTTTTAAAAGGGAATAGTTTTACATAATACAAAAACTTAAAGTAAAAAAAAAATTTTCTCAACAAAATTTGAATGACTCAGAAAATCAATCAAATTTAAATTCGGTGAAATTGAAAAAAATTTGGTTTTTTTTGAACCAAAAAAACGAAAAGAGTAAGAGCCCCCCCCCTTTTCCCACGGGGCCGGGGAAATTTTGGCGGAAAGTTTTTGGGGGGCTTTCGAAAAAAAGTTTTAGGTTTTTAAGTTGTTAAAACAGGGAAAAACATTTTTGGGTAAAGACCTTTTAGTTATATATTATTGCCCTTTTCTAAACTGAATTTTTTAAACACATAAAAATGCCAAAACTACAAGTAATATTCCCTTTTATTTAAAAAATTTAAAAATTCAAGGGGGAAAAAAAACCACAGATTTTTCAAAAGAAGCCCCGGGCTTTGATTTTTTTCCATTTTGTTTTGCCACCGGCTAAATAATTTAATTTAGGCTGGGGGGGGAATTTTGGGCAAGATTTTAAAGGTTTTGGCCTTTTAAATTTGGTTTCCATTTTGGGGGGGTTGTTTTTTTTTTAGGGGGGTTGCAAAAGAAATCATTAAATTTTTGGAAAGGTGTTTTAAAAAACCTTTGTCCTGTATTTTTTAAAAAACCAATGTAGAAGGCCCCTTTTCCCTGGGAAAATAATAAAGGGGCCCCAGAAACATTAATTTTAAAAGGGTTTAAAAAGTAATGGTTCCCGGGGGAAAGTAACTGTTTTGAGTAAAACATGGAAAGGGGAAAATTATTTTTAAATATGGTTTTTTTTCAAACTTTTCACTGTTTTTTTATATAAATTTTTTAAAAACTGCTGCCCTTTTGTTTAAGGGCCAGTCTTTTGGGTTAATAAATTTTAACTGATGAAACAAAGCAGAAATAACAGTTTGAATTGTGGGGGGGTTTTCTCAACAGAAAACTAAATAGACATTAAACCCACGCTGCTGGGAAGGTTTAGTTATAAATGGAGAAGTTCTCTTCAAAAAATTTATGTTACCTGGATACCAGAACCCAATGACCTGGGTGGTGGTTCACATGAAAAAAACCTTGGGGAAATTGTTTTAAAAATTTAAGGGAATCCCCTTTTTTTGGGCGGGGGGGGGGGGGTTTAACCCCTTTTTTTGGGGGTCCCCCCCCCCCCCCTCCCGGCCCAAGCTGGCATTTTCCCCCCGCCGCCACCCGGCGCGGGGGTTTTTTAAAGGCCGCGGCGAAAAGAGTAGGGGCTAGTGGGGTTTAACTCTTGCTCCGGGGCCCCCGGCCCAACAGAAGGGTTTAACCGGGCCGCTGCCCCCGGCTTCTCACCCCCCCGGGAAAGTTGCTGTGCGGGGGAGGGGGGGAAAAGGAGGGGATCTTTTTCCCCCCTTTCCCCCTGTATGCACAGCGCCGTGTGCGCTGTACATAAAAGATCAGGGGCGGGGAAGTGACGCGGGGCCCTGCACTCATTTCCCCCCTGCGCACTGAGGGGATGGGCCCCAAGAGTTTCCCGGGCCTGGTAAAGGTGGTGATTTTATTATTTTATTTTTTTTAGTTAAAAGGGGGGGCTTACCTGGCTTACAAAAGGGGGGGTTTCTACCTGGTTACAGAGGGGGGCAACTCCCTTGGCTTCAGAGGGGGAAATCTCCCTGGTTTTAAACAGGGGGGACATCTACCTGGCTTTACAGAGGGGGCTCTACCGGGCCCACGGGGGGGGCAACTACATGGCTTACAGGGGGGGCATTACCTGCTTACAGAGGGGGAAAACCCTACCTGGCTTAAAGGGGGGGGGTTTTTAACCTGGCTTAAAAGGGGGGGAAAATACAGGGCCCTTAAACAGGGGGGCCCATCTACCTGTTACAGGGGGGGCAACTACCGGGGCTTACGGGAGGGGGCATCCCCGGGGTTTTTAAAAGGGGAATCTACCGGGTTAAACGAGGGGGCAACCCCCGGGGGCTTGGGGGGGCACTCCCGGGGTTTAACATGAGGGGGGCCCAAACCCCTGGTTTTCAGGGGGGGGGTTTACCTGGCTTACAGGGGGGGGGAAACCCCCCCTGGGCTTACAGGGGGGGGGAAAACTACCTTGGCTTAAAAGGGGGGAACATCTACCGGGCTTACAGAGGGGGGGCCAACAACCTTCCCTTAAACAGGGGGGGGAAAATACCGGGTTACAGAGGGGGGAAACTCCCCTGGCTTACGGAGGGGGGCTCTACCTGGTTTAACAGAGAGGGGAAACCCTCCCTTTCTTAAAGGGGGGGGCCATCTACCGGCTTCAAGGGGGGGCATCTACCTGGCTTAAGGGGGAAATTTACCGGGGCTTACAGAGGGGGAAAACAAATTTGGTTTACAAAAGGGGGGCAATCCCTTTGGCTTACAGAGGGGGGCATCAACCTGGTTACAGGGGGGGGCTTTTTCCGGGCCCCTTACAGAGGGGGAAAACCCTCCCGGGCCCTTACAGGGGGGGGCAACAAAACCTGGCTTACAGGGGGGGGGGCTTTTTACCTGGCTTACAAAGGGGGGAAACTACCGGGCTTACAGAGGGGAAACTACCTGGTTTTACAGGGGGGGAAAACCCAAAACCCTGGCTTTACGAGGGGGGAAATTTTCCCTGGCCTTTTCAGAGGGGGGGCTTTAAAAAGGGTTTTTACAGAGGGGGGCTTCCCCTGGTTTAGGGGGGGTGGGGGGGGGGCCTTAAAACCGGCCCCCTTACGAGGGGGGTTTAACTCCCTTGGTTACAGAGGGGGGAAAAACCTCCTGGCTTACAGGGGGGGGGGGGGTTTAACCGGGCAAAAACAAAAGGGGGGGCGGGTACCGGGCACAAAAGGGGGTAACTACCTAAATTACTAAAGGGGGCAACAAACCGGCACAAAAGGGGGCAACTACCTAGCTACAAAAGGGGGGCCCCAACTACCTGGAAAAAGGGGGGTCAACTCCCGGGAACAAAAGGGGGGGGAAAATTTCCCTGGACTACAAAGGGGGGAACTACCTGGTTTCCCAAAAGGGGGGGGCATTTCCTGGCTAAAAAGGGGTGGGGGAATCTCCCCGGGCTAACAAAGGGGGGCATTACCTGCCTGTAAGGGGAAACTCCCGGGGCTATAAGGGCATCTACCTGGCTTTTTTTCCAAAGGGCCTTTTTTGCATTTGGGTTGGAGTGGGGGGGGGGCTTTTTAAATGGGGGTGGACTTTAAAAGTTTGGGGTGTCCTTTGCATTTTTTTGCCACCCCTTCGACTCCCTTTTTCCCAAATTTTTCCAAAAGTTGGCAACTATGAGTAATACTGGAGAAGTTATGCTCCTAAATAATTTACTGTTACCTATATAAGAGGGGTCACATGACCTGTGTGGCGGTCACATGATAAGAAGCTGCTGGAGTCAGTAATACTGGAGAAGTACTGCTTATAGTAGAGTAGAAATGCCCACAGAAAAGTCTGACGTTTCGGCCTGTTTAGGCCTTCTTCAGCGACATAGATATAAGGGCATGGAGGCGTGTAGAAGAGGAGAGCTCTCTATTGTATACATATGGAGAGCTGATAACATATGCTCTGATTTTTCGTGTGAATTAACTAATAAATCTTACTCAACTCTACTAAAGGAGTGCCGTGGATTTTCTATACATGAAACTTTTTCTTGATAGGGGCCAATACACAGGTATAACAGAAGTACAGATGCAAAATTGTTAGTACAGGTATACAAGAAAAGTGCATGGTTTCCTACTATTTAGATAGTAAGTAAAGACATTATAAAGACCTATAAAGTGGATAACCCTTTTAATAGCACGGTTATTGAACAGACAGCTCTAGTGTTCCTTTGAGGTCTCCAGAGCTGGCTTCCCTTAGTTTGATTGAGTCACTGTGAAACCCAGTGACCAAACCTAATATACAGAGGACCTATCATTATGTTATGGCACAGACCACATTGATCAAACAATTTAACAACCAAAAGCTTCCCAGCTGTGGTCAGAGGTTGCTCCACGAATGTGGAATCATGGCTTAAGAGTAAACTACATACCATTGGCTTTTCAGTCTTCACTGATTTTACATGGAGGCATTCTTCATGCTTTGAGGTAGAATTATTGAGGTCATTGTGCTCGCCATGTGCACCCTGAATTGGATGACCTGGTGACCGGGACTGTGAATGGCTTCCTGGTTCTCGTGGTGGAGGAGGTCTTGGGTGGATGTCTCCCCGCTGTGTCTTTGTTACGTGTGCCTCAGGACCATGTACAGTTTTGACGTGCTTTCTCAGAGAGCTCGGATCTGTGTAACGCTTCGTACAGCCAGGGATCTTGCACACATATGGTTTCTGCAGGAAAGAAAAAGTGAGAAAATACAGAATGGTTATACTTAATGCTGTAATAATGCACACACTCAATTTTATAACATAAGGAGAAAATACTAACACTATGCATATAATACACAAGCAATTCTCACTGGAAATTACATCTACAGAAGAAACATATTGACACCACTAGATGGCGCTTGCTTCCAGAATTTTAACACTTCAGAATAGCAACACGCTACTTCAACATTAGTCTGGACTAAGCCTACCTCATCTCTATGTAGATGATAAAAGACTGATATCATTTCGGCATAGTGACCCATTTCTTATGTGACATCCTAAATATACTGGCTGCCGGCTTAATATATGGTTTGGATGAAGCAGTTTTGTCATTAGATTTTGCATACATACTGTCAGCTGCATAAAAGTGATGTATTTCCAAGAAAACGAAAGATAGAAGAAAATCATCGTAGCCTGATTAATGAACTGAGCAACTTTTTTTTTTTTAATCTGTTAAACACGCACAAAACTAAGGCAAATGCACTCAGGCCAATCTAGATGGAGACTGAATTTATCAATTATACAATTAAAATAAGCATAGAAATTTATGGTAGGAACCCAAAACATATTGTGGAATTTCGGAAAAAACATACTTTATTGTAATATGTCAACATGGAACGTCTAAGAACAAAATCCATACAAATGTATACTGGATTCATTCTGCCTTAACTATAGATGATCAAGCTTTCAAATAAATCCTTTTCTGACCACTTTTAGAATGGCCTATACTTGTACTGTACGAGCCTCTAATTTTAACATAACAGAAAATGTCTTTCCATCTATTTATTCAAACTTTTTTCCAATGGATTCAGCCGAAAGGAGGAAAAAAAAGTACCCAAAGCCATATTAAATGAAGATTTTGAAAATAATACACACAAATTGCAGCTGAATGTCGGGGGTCCCAGCTGGGTGGAAACTTTGGTTAAAGAACCCTTCTAACAAGTAGGGATTGTCCACAGTGGAGAAGACCATTTAAGACTTCAAAATGTACATTGCTGCCCCATTTTTCAGAAGAAAGTACAGCACTGGAGCACAAATTGCTAATTAAAAGGGGTATTCACATCACATTGATTAGCTTTAAACATGTAGGCAAAGGTAGATAAAATATTATCAAATACACTGCTGTTCTAATTTTGCTTTATTTCAGAGTCAGAGCAGTTCTCAACTCCTGCTTGTTTATGTAGAAGGTTTCATATTTACTGACCCTCTTTTTCTGCTCTAGCAACCTTGGCTGCTACCTGGAATGGTGACAAATTCCCTGTTGAGTCTTATCAGAAGCACAGGAGCTTGTTTATTTTTCATACTGACAAACTTAAACTCTTTAGAGCTCTGTATCCCTGTACCCTGCTGTTAAAACCCCTTCATCACCAATCTCACTCTAAGGCCATGTCCCCAAGGCACGGGTTTTCGGCCGGTTTTTCAGCCGGTTTGCGGTTTTTCAGACCGCCTGAAAAAACCGCCGAAAAAAAGAGCACAATTGTGCTCTATGGAAAACCCGTGCAAGCAGTCCCCACTGCACGGGTTTTCCGCCCGGCGGTTTTGTCGCCGGCGGTCCGGCGTCAAAACATAGAACATGCACCATCTTCCGTCCGGTTTCCCGACGGAATATGTGCATGTCTATGGGAGGGCAACCCGGCCGGTATTTGTCCTGTGCCGTGTAAACGGCCCCTAACAGGCTCAGCTAGGAACAGCAAAACTGAAATTTCAGTCCCTAGTGTAGAACTGCCAACAGCCTCAACAGGAAGTGGGAGCCCGAAGCTGGCTGTGAGGAGCAGGCTCTGTAAAACAGACGGATGGGAAACCCCTTTTAATGAGTAAAATAGTATTCAAACAGGGAAACAAGAATATTCTTAGGTGCAGATTAATGCTGCTAGAGGAATATCCTTCAGTATGCCTATAACTAGAAAAGTGATACAAAGGAAGAAAAAAAAAGGCAAAAGTCAATAAATCTCAACTCATATTTATTATTAAGATATTAAATATTTCATATTAATGTTTACTTAAAATTCCTGGATCCAGTAAAAACTGGAAAGTATTGGTATTGGTTCTGTTTGGATTCGAAATCATGTTGTTTGGTATAGAACATATATTTGGAATAAGACTTGAGGCGGCCTGGACCTGCATGGCAGCGGACATGTATCAGAGAAGCTCAGCACAACTTTCAGCCGGTTATCTCAAGTGAGGAAGGATTTAGCAGCCCATTGCTTCCGGAGGTGAGCCCTGCTTTGGCCGCACACAGACAATTCACGCGGCTTCTATTATCAAGCACTATTACTCCACTCTTAAGTGTCATATCTCTATAGCTGCTGTCCCCAGCATATCTTTACACCCGATCCTCTCATCTCCTGCTCCGATTTACTTGTGGTATAGACTGCACAGCAGCCTCGTGGTTCCGAGTATGCGAGAGCTGTATGAGGTGGTTGGGACTCTGGTATACCGAACCTTCTGGCAGACACGCCATCTTCAACCCTCTGCAGGGTTACGTTGATCTAGCTCTGCTAAAACACAATCACCTTTGCGGCCGGCTACAGCTCATACTCTCTGCTATTACAGCTTCATCCAGGCTGCTTTTGGAGAATGTGAGTAGTATTGTGGATGATACACAATGGGGGACATCTAGGTAACTTGGTGCCTACATACCAGTTCTAAATAGAGTGTTACGTGGCAAACTTTGTATGGCAGTTTTGTACCAAACTTTGGCGCATTCTTGGTGCATTCAAAAGTGTTGTTTATAGTGCAAGCTTAGGCATAACACTGTTCATACATCTATAGAATTAATTATTTTCCCTTTATTTTCTATGGGAAGTTTGTTTGGTATAAGTCCAGTTTGGTATAAGTGCAAGGATCTGGAACAGATTAATGACTCATATCAAGGTACCACTGTATATGAATATGAAACTATTGGAGCATTCCAACCAAGAAACATTGTGACTGAAGGGGACAGGCTGGGAAAGAAAAGAAAAAAATTTATACTCATCACCAGGGTCTCCTGCTGCCACCACTCTAAAGCACCAGGGATCTGCCACTCTGCAGTTTCAATGTCTCTTACCGACACACAGAAGATGCTCATGACCACTCACTCACTGCACTGGCAGAGACTGCAGAGCAGCAGATCCCAGGGCAGTTCAGAGGAGCAGCAGTGGGGGACCCAGAAAGGGAGTACAATATTTTTTTGTTTTTTAATCTAGCCTGGCCCCATTTAATTTGTCATGGCTGGAATACCCTTTTAATCACAATGTGATCCAAAGTAGCACCTTCAGATCATTGACTGCTTGAAGTGTTCTTGTAACATGATAAAGTATAGGATGTCAATCTTATTCCTGATGGCTCTTACCTCATTAGAGTGAGTGCGGTTTTGGTGCTTCGCTCTATCTGATGCATTGGAGAAAGCCTTGTTGCAGCCCTCATGCTCACAGACATATGGTTTCTCTCCAGTGTGAGATCGCAAGTGAGTTTTCAAGTTTTCTAATCTGGAGTAAGCCTTTGCACACCCTTCAAACTAAAAGAAAGAAATGGTTTAACACCACCTTGATTTTAAGCACTGGTAACATTTTACATGAGGTATTCCAAACAAATGTATATTTGTCCAAAAGTAATTTAACGGTGTGTCCCATCTGGGCAATGTCTTCGCTAAAAGAGGCCCCGATAGTGATCAGCTTCTATCAAATCTACATACAGCCACTCTATTTTTCCTGTAATAATCACTGATGAAAAAATGTTGAAGAATATAAACTGTCAGAGGTGGTGTGATGGTCTGTGCAGACTTCTGCTGGTGAACCTCAAGTCTTGGCATTCATGTGGATGTTAATCTGACCACCTCCCAACATTTTTGCAGACCAAGTACATCCCAGCATGGCATCCCGTGTTCCCAATACCAGTGGTCTCCTTTAGCAGGATAACTGTTTCTGCCACTGGTTAGAGGAACATGACAAACTGTTCAATTTGTTGGCTTGGCCACCAAATTCCCCAGATTTCAATCCAACTGAATATCTGTGGGATGTGCTGGAAAAAGAAGTCCAATTCATGGAGGCCTTATCTTACAACCTTCAGGACATAATGGATCTGCCATTAACCTCTCAATAACACAGGACACCTTCAGAGGTCTTAAGAGTCCATGCCTCAATGGGTCACTGATGTTTTGGTGGCATGAGGGGAACCTACCCACTATCATGATTTAATGTTATGGCCAGGGCTGTGGAGTCGGAGTCGTGGAGTCGGAGTCGGTGGCTATTTTGCAGGAGTTGGAGTCGGAGTCGTCATAAAAGGGACCGACTCCGACTCCCAAAATATATAATAAGTTGGTCCAGTTAGTTCGATGCAGTGCAAAGAGCAAGAGGAATTGGGTCTGGCCAGTGCTACTGCTCCCATATCTTCAGCCTCATCACATGAGGAGTGTAATTGATGACATGGAGCAGGCAAAGCGCTGCCCCAGGGGAAAAGATTCTGCTCCCAAGGCAAACAGATTTCAGCAAAATTTTTCACCTGTTTTCAAAGAAGTAGAAGGGTTTAACCATTCATCAAAACGGACTGTGGCTGAGGCAATTCCTTTATACCCTGACATTGTTAGAGATGTTGCCCCTGTGGTTATCGTTTTGCCCCCAACCCAAGTTAGTGTAGAGAGGCCGTTCTCTAGCCTGGAAATAATGAGATCAGATGTGAGGTCATGTATGCAGGATCTGATGGAGGCAACACTATTTCTCAGAACAAATTCAGAGACTTCACAAATGTTCCTGCAGTGTTTTGCATATTTACAATTTTTTTTGTGTCCTAAAGTCATGTCCAATAAATATATTTTACACTGACAAGCAAAATGGTAACAATGGTTTGAACTTGTGAGTTTCAGGCTCCATATCTCACCATCCACTACAGCTTTGTACATGAGGCTACTGTAATTTCATTTACAGTCATCTTACCTATCTTATACATAAATTTGACTTGCAAGTATTTAGCATCTGCTTAGTTATAGTTTTGCTCCTAAAAATCAAAGTGTTAATTTTTATTTTTTTTTTAATATTTGGTAAATCCACCTTTGGATTTCAATACTACCTGAATCCTTCTGGGCTCTGGATCAGATTCAAGCATATCTTGACCAAAATCTGATCCCAGGTCTCTTCTACACATTCCCAATGTTGGCGCAGACTGGACTTGGATACAAATACAGCTTTTTCTTCAACTCTGCCCACAAGTGTTCAAAAGATCAAAACATTGTTACCCTTTTGCTTGTAAGTGTCTGTTCTTCCTAAATAGCTTGATTATTGTATCATAAGGTGATCAACAGCCTGATGTTACCATTTTACTACAGTAAAGTTATTACTTAAACATGCGCCATGTATGAGGGAGTCAGGAGTCGTAGTCGGAGTCAGGAGTCGGAGTCAGGAGTCGGAGTCGGGAGTCGGAGGTTTGGGAAATTGAGGAGTCGGAGTCGGGGCTTCTGCTTGCCGACTCCACAGCCCTGGTTATGGCTAATGAGCGTATAATAGGGGGTTTGTAATTGTTCTTTAGGCCATTTCCGTGTGCAATCCTGAGCAGAATATATCCATATCCCCTTAAAAGCAAGATCATAGGAATTTCCTACAGCAGAGAAATAGAAGAACAACTGTCTTAAGCCCTGCAAGATTCCTTGCCTCTTTTCTTACTTCAGTTCAGTGTCTCAGTTAAGGCTGCTGAATTTATATTTTTCTAAAAATAAATTTAAGCAGAAATTCTTTTAAAGGAACAATAACGTTTCTGATGCAAAAACGTAATTAATTTAAGGGGTTGTCTCACTACAAGGATTGCTTTCTATGTTAAAGATCTTGCAAAACCAAGTCACTTTGCAATATGTGTCCATTAACAGTATCCTACATATTCTGAGATATCCCCTCTTGTATGGGCTGCTTCAGCTCCTCAGGTCTCTACAGCTATAGACCTGTTTGATCTATCCTGATAGGCTGCCAGCACTGGTTGCTATACTTACAGACCTAGGATCTACTGCAGCCTAGGGGAAGCCAGTAAATCCGCCCCTGAATTAAAAGTGAAACCAAGAAAACAGGACTGAGGAAAGATGAATCAATGTAGTGAGACAACCCCTTTAACTCCTTAACGACCGCCCACTGTCTTTTTACGGTGGGCATTTCAGGTCGTTCGTCTAAAGCGACGTCCTTTGGCGTCGCTGCAGACATCGGAGTTTTCGGCGCCCAGCGCCGCAGCAGCGCTTGGATCAGGGCTGTACTACACAGCCGTGATGCCAGTACAGCTTCTGCGAACGCTGGGGAGCAGGGGAACATCCGCTCTCCGGTGCTTTAACCCTTTGATTTCCACGGATCGTCACCGCAGCACAATCACCAGGTGATCGGGGCACCTGGTGACCCGACAGAGCCCGGGGAACGGCTGCGCAGTCAGTCCAGGGGACCTAGAGTGGCCCCAGGGCTGTCTAAGAAGCCAGTGATCATGGCAGCCTATGTGCTGTCCTGATCACTGCCTGTGTCAGACTGACACAGATTATAATGTATTAGCATATATGAATATGCTAATTCATTACTAAGTGTCAAAAAAAAAAAAGTAAAACAGTTCTCCCTTCATGGGCTTTAAACAAAAAGTAAAAAACATAAAAAGTGTAAAAAAAAAAAGAATAATAAAAAAATAAAAATAAATATTTAATAAAAAATAATTGTGCATACATTACACACACACAAAAAACCTATACATATTAGGTATCCACATGACCGTAATAACCTGTAAAAGTCATCTAACAAGTTTTCAAGTGTGAAATATGAATGGTGTAAAAAAATTTAAAAAAACAAAATAAATAAAAAAAAATTGTTAAAAAATTCAGCAATTATTTATAAGTGAACTTAAACTATTCCCCCATAAAGTACAACTCGACTCAAATAAAACGAGGCCTCATCCAACTGCGTCATTGAAAAAATAAAAAAGTTACAACTGTTGAAACGCAAGGAGGCAAAAAGCGGAAAAAAAATTCTGGTCATTAACCACTTTTCAGGCGTTCGGCTTAAAGGGTTAAATATCTGTGTGATAAATCACCATTACTTACAGTGCATTTGTGTGGCTTCTCTCCTGTGTGTCTCCTCATGTGGACTACCAGCATATACTGAGCCTTGAATGGCTTTTGCTCTCTAGAACAATCAAGCCACCGACATACAAATTCTTTTATTTCTCCATGTATGTGATCATTGTTGATATGCTGCAAAAAAATTACAAAAATCAGATTAAAGACAGGAATGACAAAAATTGAAATAAAATGGCAGGGAATCAGATATACAAGAACTAAAGATGTCAAGAAGTAAAAGAGCTTTCCAGATTTCAACTATGCCCATATAGTATTTTCAGACACCAAGGGCCACATGTATGAAAAATGTCTAGGTCTAAAACTTACTTTGTTGTCCACAGGAACCAATCAGAGCGCTCCTCTCATTTTTCCAGAGCACTACGTGAAATGAAAGGGTGCTCTGATTGGTTGCTATTGGCAACAAAATGAGTTTTAGACCTAGACAGTTTTCATACATTTGTCCCCAAGTATTTTATGAACTTTTTTTCTAATGTTATTATTATTATTGTTGTTATTATTATTATTATAATCTGATTTAATGTGTATTTTAAATTCCAGACAAATGAGTGTTTCTGCAGGATTTCTGAGCATGACAGTTTATTCCATAGCTAAATATCTTGGGATTGTATAATCACAGTCACTTTTTAGAACATGCATTTCAATGACTTTAAAGTGCCACATTAAATTACCATTTACTCCCATCTACGCTGTATAATGTTTAGTTCCCAATACATCAATGTGGTTACTGTATTTCATCCGGCACCTTTCTGCAAGCCACGGTAAACCTCTAAACTAGTATAACTGTGTCAATAACGTCTAGGTCAGGGTTGTCAGGCAGCTTTATGTTTAGAAAGCCACAGGGACTAATCTCTGTAACTATTCCAGCTGTACTGATTCCGGTGAAATGACAGCAGGCGTTGTACAGACAAAGACATATAAACCTTGTTTCCTTACGAGGGAAGAATGGGTCAAGCAGCAATTAGAGTTGATGACATCTCAGAAGAGCCTAAAGGGACTATTGCAAAGTCCAACGTTTTCAGCAGATGCAACCTCAAAACAGGTTAGGAATTAAACCGTGTCAGAAGCAGTTCACGCACTACATCGATCGAGGTATAAATCCTGCTAGTAAACACTCACTGAACAGGTGGATTTGCTCTGGGAACTATCTGGAAATCCTTTTTTTTTCTACCAAATAGGAATTTTCTCCAGTAGAAGGACCTTTGAGATCTTTATTATCTTCAGCTTCATGCATACATCTCTTGGACCCTGCACAGTGGCACACAAAGCACCTACATGCCTGTATCATGGACCCATAGCAATATCATTCATGCCTATACTGTGCATCTATGCATAACCATATTCTCCCATAAGGCCGTGTTCACACGGCTTATTCCCGACGGATTTGTGCGCCGTATTGAGCGCACAAATCCGCCGTGAATAAGGGGCGGGGGCGGGGACGGAGCGCGGCGTGGGCGCCGCTCCCGCCCCCATAGACCATGCATTGTTTACGGCGCGTCCGCGCCGTAAATAATGTGCATGTCACTTTCTCCCCCCGCGGCGGATTTGCCGAGCGGGGAGGAGCGACGGAATCCACTGTTCTCTATGAGAGCAGTGGATTACCGTAATGACTCTGACGGATTGGCGACGTATTGAAGCGCAAATCCGGCGCGGAATACGGCGCCAATCCGTCGGCAAATAAGCCGTGTGAACGGGGCCTAAGAGTAAGAGTTTCTGTGAAGAGTAGCTCTATATTACAGTGTACAAAATAAAAGGCACCCAAAAGTATAGTAGGCTATGGGTATCATATTAAGATTTGAAATACACCGGTGTATCTGTTGCCTTAATTTGACAAAAATCTGTTAAAATACTAAAATATCTTTTGGTATCATATTATCAATAAATGCTAATATTGACTAGTGCACAGTTATATTTTTAATATTTGAAAATACATTATGTATACTTATTATACTATAGTATACTAATTATATACTCAATACATTTGTATACTTATTATGTATACTTATTTCCTAAATGCAGATACAATATGTACATAGACCTTCGTACTGACATATCCAGCTATAGAAAATACATGTACTATATACATACTGACACAATAAAATGTACAGTTGATATACACAGCCGAGTCACAATGTTATGACCACTTCCTACTTTTAACAGTGGCAGAGGAAGGAACTCACATGTCGGGAGCTGGCTTGGTGGACACAAAAAGTGCGTGATAGGCTATCTGCACACATATCCTTCATTGCTGTTATGAATAAAAGGGGGGATTTATTACAGTTTTGGGGCCATGGTCGGCAGTATTTCTTAAACTGTGCAGTTTGTGAACTGCTGTGGTGAAAGTGTACCATAAGTAGACAAATGGTACCATTGTGAATAAGAAATGTGGAAACTGCGAGCACCATGTGCCATTGATGCGAGAGGTGAACATTGGCTGTGAAGGTGCACAAGGGCAAACCAACATGCTACGGTGAAGCAGCTGATCATTAAAATGAACCAGAGGGCTACCAGACTTGTGCCTAAATCAGGGCTGTTCCTAGGGGCGGGCGATCGCCCGATCGCCCGCCCGTCTCGCCCACCCGGAGGATAGCCCCTGACTCCGCACGACCTTTTTTAAAAAGGGCCGCGAGAGTCAGCGCCTCCCGGGGTAAGGAAGTAGGGGGACGGTCGTTTTGCCCTGCCTTTTCCTGTAGTATCAGCGTCGCTGGGGGCACAGGTTTCCCGGGGCCCCCTTGCGGCTGGGTTTCTCGGTCGGCGCTTTTCCGGCCGAGTGTCCAGGAGCTGCATGACATGTAAGGGACGCCACGTGTTACCCCGCTCGCAGCCCCGGGGCCGGGACGAGGGGGACCAGGTGAGTATTTTTTATTTTTTTAATTAGTACAGGGGCATCTATGGTACAAGGGGGGCACACTGGCTAAAGGGGGTTTATTACTGGCTACAGGGGTTCTACTGGCTAAAGGAGGCATCTACTGGCTACGGGGTTATCAGGGCAAAAAGGGGGCTCTAGGGCTCAAGGAGGCTTACGGCTACAAGGGGGTTTCTAGGGCTAAAAGGGGCCATTTAGGGCTAAAGGGGGGGCATCTATGGCTAAAAGGGGGGGGCACTATGGTACAGGGGTATCTACTGGTTACGGGGCAGTATTGGCTACAGGGGCATCTACTGGCTAAAGGGGGGCATCTAATGGCTAAAGGGGGGAATTTGGTAAAGGGGGGCATTACTGCTACAGGGGGGGCATCTACTGGCTAAAAGGGGGATCTAATGGCTACAAGGGGTCCAAACTACTGGTTTTGGGGGGGCATCTACTGGCTAAAGGAGGGCTTTTCTACGGGCTACGAGGGCATCACCGGGTACAGGGGGCGTCCCCCTGGTACGGGTGCATCCCCTGGCTCGGGGGGGCAATCCACTTGGCTACAGGCGCATTTTTCTGTCTTTTTTTTGGGGGGGCACTACGGGCTATAGGGGGCTACTTAACCTGGCTACAGGGGCTGATCCCGGCTACAGGGGCTAATTTTCAGGGCCCCTTGAGGTCTATAATGGGGAGTTTGTATAGAGATAGGAATTTTTAGAGAAGTGCTGAAAAAGGGGGGAGTTAAGGCTTTTCACAGGTTATTTGCGGGGCGTAATTACCCCCCGCAATTCGCCTGTGGCGGGGGCGGGGGGGGGAGTGTGGGGGGGGGGGGGGGCCCCTCGGGGCCCATGGACATCATTACTAGCGGGCGCATACCCCCGCTAGTAAATGAATGTCATTATTCCCCCCGGGGGCAGTTTTTCCCGAGCAGGGAGAGGGACGTAATCCAAAGTTCTCTATGAAAACTGTGGATTCCGTAATGAGGGACGTATTCCCAGCCTAATTCGGCTTTTGGACTAAAATTCCCGGCCTGAAATTTTCTCCCATTTTAACCCGTGTAAAAATGCCAAAGATGTTTGTTTTCAATTTTACAGTGAGAGTGGGGTGTTGTCATGGGGGGCCGGGGGACAGTGAGAAGAAAAGGAAAGAGACTAACTTTCAAGACGTCTCCTGTGAGTCACTAGTATAACTTTTTTGAAATCATTTTATGTCTGCAGAGCTGTGTAACAGGGGATCATTACTGTATGGTACTGTTTTTGGGTAATTTTGGGGGTTGTAGTTAATGATTTATATCGTAAGGGTCAGTTTGTTTTTTATTTGGTTCCGTGTCCGGGGTTTTATGTGGTTTTTACGGTTTGGGGATTCTGGTTGGGTCGCGGGGGGTTTGTTATTTAACTGTATGACTATTATTTGCAGTTTTATAAATAACACTTGTGTTAAAGTTTTTTTGTATATTTTAGATTTGGTTGGGTGATGCAATGTGTCGCATTATTTTTCGGGGGGGGGGGGGGCAAATTTTTTCACCTCGGCTTGGTAAAATTTAGCCTAGGAACAGCCCTGGCATAAATAAACAGTTCAGTGAACTCTACAACATATGGTGCTCCAAAGCAGATAGATAGTCACTGCACCTCTGCTAATGAAGCTACATCAACAGAAAAAGCATTAGTTTTCACAGCAGTATCAGAATTGGATCTTTGCTGGCAAAAGGTTGCCTTCTCCAATGAGTTATGTTTTATGCTTTATTGAACAGATGAATGTTGGCATGAACACCCTAAAACAATTGCTGAAGGAACACAAGCTGGTGGTTGTGGCGTTATGGTTTTGTGTCATTTTCTAGGCCCACTCATTCATGTGAAAGGCACATCCAACTGATTTGGGTATAAATCCAACCTTGGAGATCTAGTACACCTACAAATGCAGATTGTCTTGCCTGGGGTGGATGGGATCTTCCAGCAAGACAATGTGACATCACATTGCTAAAAATGTCTAACACTGGTTGAAAGAGAATGAACAAAAGGCTTCCAAGTACTACCTGACCCCCTGATTTCCAGACTTGTGTGTTGTGTTATATTATATTTTTATTATATATATATATATATATATATATATATATTTATTTTATATATATATATATATATATATATATATATATAAAAATTAAGTCAGCTACATATAAGGAAACTCCAACAAATGTACTTGTTGCAAACAATCAGCAATGTTTATACAAACTTTCATAGTAGTAATTCTGCTGTATTACCTGTAGGTGGAGCAATGCACCAATATGTTCCATGAAATCTAGGACTCTACCCATTATAAGACTCAAGTATATACAATACTTTGCCTAAAGTGACTTTACTTTGTATGGACACATTCATATATTGCAAAAACACTAATTACATGAAATAAAAACCTTGACAGGAATAAGTATAATATTTTAATTTGACTGCTGCCTGGGGTACATATCCTGTAAAAGCAAAACTGCAAGCGCTCTTTAAGACAAAGGCAGGCACATAATACAACATTTGTAACTCAAGTTCAAAAACAGCCCAAGGGTTTCTATGAAATGAAGCATCTGATTTTTTTTGATTTTTTTTACCTGCAGTAACATTTGGATGGTCGGTAATTAATGTTTTAATACATTCTCATGTTGCTTTTCTGACTTAGAGCCATGTCATGATGGCAGTTTGACAGCAGGATGGTTGTGGTGTATGACAGGTCAATAATGTTTGTGCATATCATGGCTGTGTTTCCTAATCAAGTAAATAAGAACAGATACCTTCTTAACGCTTAGTGGATATAGTATTACAAAGCAGAAATAGCAACAAAAGTACAGGCCTCTGCTTGCTCTCCATTCTTTTTCCTAGAGGGGCCCACCTTCAATGACATCCATATGTCCTGAAACAGAGTTTTGTATGTAACTTTGATTTGGGGAAGTTGATAGGAAAGGATAAAATTTGTTTAAAATTCCTACATTCTACTGCGGTCACTATTACTACGGTCATCTTCTAACATAGAAGGCCTGGTTGTATATAAACATCACAGAGACCTTTAACTGTTTATTTAGCTGTATATGAGGGAACAATTCCTAATGTCATACAAGCTTGTGCAATGCAGTTCTCTGTCACAAGATTAGTATGCCACATATACCATGCATAGTAACATTTCTCATATTAGTTACAAAAGGAACTACCTGATGACCAGGTCTCTGAAAGTCAAAAACCACTTCCCTTTCTCTCTAATTCTGAAAACTTTTTACATAGTTTAGCGTTTTTATATGACAACCTAATGCTATGTAAATTAATTTGTTGTTCAGCAATCTGAGGGCATGTCCCCACGGCACGGGTTTTCGCCCGGTTTTTCAGGCGGTTTGCGGTTTTCAGACCCCTGAAAAAACCGCCGAAAATTAGCACAATGGGGGCTCTATGGAAAACCTGTCACAGTCCCCACTGCACAGTTTTCCGTCCGGGTGGTTTTCGCCGCGGTCCAGCCCCAAAAATTTATAAGCACAATCTTTTCCTCCGGTTTTCGGAGGAATTGTGCTTGTGAATGTGAAGGGGGGGGGCTTTTTTCTGTCATCGCGGGAAAAAACCGGCCCCCCCGCGGCCGTTTTGGGGGGCCGCAAAACAAGACAGATACCGGCTGGGTAAACCGACCGGTATTTGTCCTCTGAAGAGGGGACGCAGCCTTTAAGACATGTCCAGCTCAAGGACCACAGGCCAAATCCGTCGCCCCTTGTAATTTTATGTGGCCTAAAAGAGCTTAGACACAGAGAGCAGGGATGGAAAAGGTCCGGACATAGAGGGACCGTCTCTCCACCTTCCCCAGAAGATGCAGCCAGCACAAGAATTGGGCACCATGTTGCATTTGAAGAGCATACCTCCACCCCATAACTCCCAGCCCATACCCTGTTTTCCCCCAAAAAAAATAACACCCCCCAAAAGAAAAATAAGACTTTTTGCCCTTTTTAAATTTTGAAATTCAGGTTTGGCTGCTTTTCTAAAGTTTGTGATGAAATCACTACAGTTTTAAAATTACATGTTCATGTTTTGTTCAACAAAAAATTGTAATTATTGTTCAAAAGAAAAAAACATCTAATAAAAATAAGTTTTTTAGCCGTCTCTAGGGGCAAAAAATATAAACACTGTCATTTTTGGGGGAAAAAAAGGGAGCACGCTCTGACAGTCCTACCCGGGCACCATAGCCACCCTCCCTAAGTCTTTTATGGTAACCAGAATGCTGATGTGGCTCTTGTTAAAAAGGAGTTTGACTATACTACTCTAAAAATACCTATTAGCCCACGCCACAGGCGGCATTACTAACATCACCTGTGTGATAAACGTACATCTTATGGATGCAAACTAACCATCCTTAAATATGGTGAATGCACAACTGATCTCCACCAACAACAACCCACCATAGGGTAGAATTGGATTTCACAAGCCATCATGTAGTTTAGGCCTTACTGCTAAACATTAGGCATTATGGGAAAGGAGCTGGAAAGCTCACTGCGCCCTCTATAGGTTGTAACAAACCCCAATTTACTTTGATTTAAGAATCTTTGAGAAGCAAAAAAGGGTAATTGTCAAAACCAATTTTGCCCAAAACCCCACATCGCGTTCGGGGTTTTGCCCTCTCAGGTAGAGCAGAGCGTATTGGCTTGACTGGGGGAGGCAATGAGTGGGGATGGGAGGGGAACATCTCTCCTTATGGAGAGCACAGTTAAGGGTGTGTAGTGTTTGTTTTTCCTTTTTGCCCCCTACTCAAACATTGCAATCCAAGGATTATGGGAAAAAAGGGGCTGGAAAGCTCACTGCCCTTATAGGGTTTTAACAAATCCCAATTTACTTCTGTTACTGAATCTTTGGAAGCAAAAAAAAATAAATTTTCAAGCCCAATATTGCCATTCTACATAGCGTTTCGGGGGTTTTTCCCCCCATCAGTGTAGAGCAGAGCGATATTGGCTTGACTGGTGGGAGGCAATGACTGGGTATGAGGAGGGGGAACATCTTCCTTTGGGAGCCCAGTTAAGGGGTGTAGTGTTTTGTTTTGCCTTTTTTTGCCCAATACTCAGTCGCATATCACAAGGCATTTGGAAAGGAGGGAAAGCTCACTGGCCCCCCCTATGGTTGTAACAAAACCCCAATTTATTCTATTCACTGAATCTTTGGAAGCAAAAAGGAATAATTGTCAAGCCCAAAATTGCTCATCAATCGCGTTTCGGGTTTTGCCCTCTCAGTGTAGAGCAGAGGGTATTGGGTCCCCCCAGTAAGCCCAAAATCGCTCGCTTTACCGATGAGGGGCAAAACCCCCAAAAAGGAAAGTAGGACAAATTGGCTGACAATTATTCCTTTTTGCTTCTCAAAGATTCAGTGAATCAGAAGTAAATTTAGGATTTGTTTTAAAATAAGAGGGCGCAGTTGAGCTTTCCAGCTCCTTTCCCCTAATGCCTTTTGATATGCAGATCGAGTAGTGGGCTAAAAGGCAAAAAAAAACACACACCTTAACTGGTGCTCTCCCATAAAGGGGAGATGTTCCCCTCCTCATACCACTCATTTTTCCCCCCAAGTCAAGCCAAAAATCGCTTGCTCTACATGATGAGGGGCAAAAACCCGAAACGGTATGTAGATGAGCATATTGGGTTGACATTTTTTCCTTTTTGTTCTCAAAGATTATTTAATCGAAGTAAATTGAGGATTTGTTACAAAACCTATAGAGGGCGCAGTAGCTTTTCCCGTCCTTTTTCCCATAAATTTCCTTTTTGATATGCAGATGTGAGTAGTGGGCTAAAAGGCAAAAAAAAACATAAACCTTAACTGGTGCTCTCCATAAGGAGAGATGTTCCCCTCCTCATGCTAAACATTATACATATCATAGTACTTAACGCTGGATGCAACTAAGGGAGCAGTGTATAATAATAGTAACTGAGGACATATCTGAAAATAACAGTCTAAAAACTGGATAAAAGAGAGTTACTGGAACAAGAGACAATTCTGTGTGTTTGTCGATTTTTTCAAAGGTCTCCTTCATTTCCTGTCAACCTTTTAATCCCCAGTAAAGTGAAGTGTGTAACCGGGTAGTTTTTGCTCCGCCCTCAATTTTATATATAGCCGATTTTATTTTTATCCACTAGTTTTGCAGCTGCCCGCACATAACAGTCAATAGGTTAAACATGCTCGGTTTGTATGTTTAAATACGAGTCCGAGAATTCCCAAAAGAGAAGAAAATCCCTGGCTCTTGTACAAAGAAAACACAGTACTTTGCTCCAAAGAGCTTTCTGTGGCAATTTTTAAAAGTACACGACAACACAAAAATCCTGGAGAAGTCAAATCTACCTTATAACATTCCTGACCCCAAGAAGAAGATATGCCCCCGCAGGGACTTGTTCTGAAGATATCTATTCAGAAAAATACACTTATCCATAATGCAATGCTCTCCTTCTTGTTACAACATGACATTCAAAATTACAAAAGGTTTTGATGTGAAAAATGAGAAAAAATGACTGTTCCCATGTATTTTACATTATCCGAGAAACCCAGTGCCAATGTCTAATCCAGGCTTGCACAGATTAATGAACAACTAGCAATATAGCATAATATATTAGTAATATGTAGCTATTAAAGTAATTTATCATCTTACTAAATTGAGGAGAAAGCAGATGCAGTGTCCCTTGTAAAATCTTGAAAGTTTTATCAAAAATCGAGCAACAAAATCCAGGGGTCAAAAAGCCAAAAACCATACAATGCAATCAGGTTTTTGGGTTTTGGGCAAAAGGGGGAAAAAAAAAGTGAGACTCCCACCAAGTCATATAAACATTGGCTAGAGAAGGTGAGAATCTCGCTCCGAAGGCCGACATGATCTTATTTTACATTATGGAATGTGTTTTTTGTTATGATCATGTGCTGTATACTAGCGATTGTCATTGGCCGTATATTTGTATATACAGTATATGGTATCTTTGTAACACTCAGGTTCTGCTATGAGTAGGGGCTGTGAATACCCTGAAATGCGTAAGCCTCTGCTTTTTTTTGTCTTGCTCAATTTTTATACACATTCCTAATAAAGCTATTAAGATTTTACAAAGGACACTGGATCTGCTTTCTTCTCAATTGGACATTTTGTGTGGTATGTTTCACACATGGTTTCCGTGCATCCCTGATTATGACAGCAGGTGAGCTGGATTCTATTTCTGTAGCATATTACTAAAATTTAACATGCATACCTACTCTTTTACAGTTCTAAACTACACCTAGAAGATATTGATGGCCTTTGAAAAAAAAAAAAAATGAAGCTATTCTTTTGGCAAATTTCTTCAAAAGCTGTGAAAAATTTTTATTGTTTTGAACAGATGTTATATTCTGTAGCATTAAAGAAGACTTATGACACTTCCTGACATGTCTTTTTTTAGTAAATACTTGTTTTCCCCTTGAAATAACAATTCTGGAGCATTTTCTCAAATTTCTCTGTGTTGTGCTGTTTAGCTGTTATTTCTTCTAAAAATGTATTACTGAATCAGTCAGATGGGTGTTGTCATTCTTATTCTTCAAAGGTCTGTGTCCCTGTACACACTGACTCTGTCAGCACTGATTGGACAATGACAAACTGTGCAGGGACCCCCCCCCCTCACCTCCCTCAAAAAAAGGGCACTACCCATCTGACAGATTCAGTACCTCCAGCACGCCCCTGATCTCAGGCGCATTACAAAGTGCTGCGGGCACTCTGTAAGGCTATGTTCACACGGTGTACTGCTGCGTGTAAAGTATGTGCCGCAGTACATCGTGTCTTTCGGGAGCTCACGCTAATACGCGCGTACTCCCGCAGCGTGGGGGGTCTGGCAGCCCGCTGGCCCCATTGACAGTAATTACTCGCGGCATGTATTCTCCGCAAGTAATTGACATGTCACTTATCTCCCCGCGCGTACAATAAGATCTCACACGTATTAGAGCGCAAATACGCGGCGAAATGCGTGTCGAAATTACCCCATGTGAACATACCCTAATAAGCCTGATATTGGAGTGCGCCTGTTTAAAAATAGAGTGTCCTATATGTTTATTGAAAAATGAGTGATGCAGCAATGTGCATTCTGCTCAAACAAGTAGGTGGTTAACAGCGCACCGAGTCTTAGAGTTTACAGTGCTTGCTTTCTTAGTGGTGTTTCGCTGTCAATACGGCTGCAGGAGCCTGCAGCAATGTGATGCTGTTTCACGTTCCATGACCATCCTGTGCTCTCCCTGAAGAAATGGAATCCAACAGGAAGCTAGTTAAGGAGGTGGTATTTATGACGTGACATTCCTCCCCTGAGATCTGCACTTTGTTGGCCTGTGTAGTCTCTGTGGACTGAAGAGCAGCTCTGAATGATGCATTTAGTTACCTTTTTTTTTTTTTTTTTTTTATAAATAGATAAATGTGGTTGCATTAGAAGTGAAGAAATACACAGATTAGCTAAAGAATGAACATGGTTCAATTGGGTTAATGTAAAATGCAACTCTACTTTAGAACTACTCTTTTAAAGGGGTTGTGCTCTCATCAAGGTTTTACACAAAACATTACATATCATTTAGTTAGATTAAATGATATATGAGCCAGAGAAAAATAGCCCTTACATCAGCTTCTGCCCTAGACCCTATGTCCCACTCCTCTACTTATCATTTCATTAGTGTTTCTGGTTAATGGCTAGGACTTCATGTTAGTCACATGAATATTTCTCAGCTGATCTGAACTGCAATTCTCACCACCACCTTACCTCTAAGTCGTGGTCCCGTTAGTTAGGAGCTATGTGGAGGCTCTCAGTACTACGAACTGGGCGTTATTGACCAGATAAGAGAAAGCATCAGGTAGTCGTAG